>JAGXCT010034625.1:17122-27341 GCA_022495035.1 Philopotamus ludificatus
AAATAAAAAAAATATTATAAATATATTCTGCAATAGTTTTAAAAACGCACATGAATTTATACAAGTCATACAAATATATATTACGAGACATATTGCAATCTTAAAAAAAAGCTGCGCCAAAATAATCGATTGTCGCAAACAACCTCACCTTATATTGTGTTTATTATCATTGCTAGCGGACCTTTGAAGCTTGCTTTGCTTCGCCGACGGTTTTAACGGATTGTTTTCCTTTCCGGTCTGCGAAAGCGTGGCTCTCTGATCGTCCATACGCTCCGATTGACAACGGCTGAGCAAATCGAAGAACGATTCGGCCGGACTATCCTCCGACTGGCCTTTGAGAAGCTTTTTGCATAGAGTTTGCTTCGCTTGATCGCTATTCGTCGGCTTCGTTTCAGGCGTGAGCTATTAATAACAACAACAAAAAACGTTAACTTCCGACACGAGCAATAGATAAACATCTATTGCTCGATTATACCTGTAACAAACTCAATTGTTCCATGGATTGCCTTCTTACTCTAGCGGACATGATCGTATCGCAAGCCGTGCTGCTACTAAGACTTCCGGCGTCGTCGGTCGATTCGCTTTCAGGCGGCGAATCCAACGGCGGTAAACCCAACACTTTCCGCAGATCGCACATGTTTAATTGAGCCGTGGCCACTCCCAACGAGTCTCCCAACTGAAACACGAACGTCGTTATAACAAAATATATTCAACGGATCCGACTAAAACGTCGATACGACACCTCTTTAGATAGTTCGTAATGCTTTCCAGCGAAATAGAGCGCTTTTTCATGGTTGCCTAATGCGGCGTGAGCGTTACCCAACGACCAACTGGCCCTGCCTTCGCCGACGCGATCTCCTAGCTGTTGCGCCGCCGCCAAATGCCTCACGTGATATTGAACCGCGACCGCAAACTCTCGTAATAACGTATACGTGTTGCCTAAAGAATAACATGCTTGAGCTTCGACGGCGACGTCGCCCAACTCTTGAGCTAATATCAACGTACGTCTGAAAATTAAAATTTATTCATGAACAAAAAGCCAGGATTATTCGTATCGTTTTGCGTCCTCCGACGTACTTATAATGTTCAGCTGCATTTTCAAACTGTCCCAAAAATATATGTGAATTGCCGAGGTTGCTATTGGCTCTTCTCTCCGCCGCTTTATCGCCGAATTGCTGGGCAATTTGAAGACGCTCGGTGTGATATTTAATAGCTTGACTAAAATCACCGAGTAAATAACATGTGTTGCCGAGATTACCGCACGCCCTTCCGCAAGCTTGCTTATCGCCCAATTCATTCATAAGCGTTAAATTCTGCCTGAAAATCAAAGAATATTTAATATTTACATACATTTTTATATAAATAAATAAGTATATGGTCGTCAAGTATTAATAGGTTGGTCAATAAAGCGTGTTTGTATGTTTCATCATCATCATCATCATAGGCGCAACAGCCCTATTGTACCCCTGGCTTCATCCAAGACCCTTCTCTATTTTATCCGGTCTGCCACAACATCGTTTCATCTTCCGGCAAGTTTCAATGATCGATCCTCAGACTCAGGTGCCGACTAAAAAAGAATAGACTTCCATTTCAGTGGTAGCTTCTTCAGTCCGGTGGTGTAAAATACTGGTAATCGAGAGTTAATGATATCTTGAACGACCTGTTTTACAGCATTGTCGGAATTTAAATGTTATCCAAATTGTGGAAGGTGCGGTAGTCTGTTGGAGATCTTGCAATTACAACTCCCGTAGTGTTGCATAGTCGTCAAATAGAATAAGAGTCGATCAGTTGAGCAATCTAGGCTGTTTTTCTCAAAGTTTTTGGACCATTTGTAGTGTACTTGACTGATGTGATCTACCGTTACAAATTTTAAACTCAACGACCTAATAGATAACAATATGATACGTACTCGTAATATGACAGAGCCTGATTTAAGCAGTCTCGCACCTCTTGAGGAAATTGTCCAGGATCGTTCTGGCCTACTCTACCGAGCTGTTTTCCTTGAGCATGGAACACGTTTCCGAGATTATATAAAGCACGTCCCTCGCTCAATCTATCGCCGAGCTCTTTCGATATCTCCAAATGACGCTTACAACACGCCACAGCCTCGTTAAACTTGCCCATGACTTTGAGAGTGTTGCCTAGATTTCCCGACGACTTAGCTTCACCCAATTTATCGCCCATTGATCTAAAAAATAAATATTCAATTATGATACGAACGTTAATAGCGATGTTACGATACGAACTCCACTCGCCTGGCTAATGTCAAATCTTGTTTATGGTATTGCATAGCTTTATTATAATCTCCTAGATAGAAGTAAGCGTTTCCCAACTGGCTGTATATGGCACTGAGTGTCCGTAAGTCATCCGTGCCGGCTCGAATAGCCGCTTGAAAAAAGGCTACTCCAGCTCGGCAATCACCGGCTTTACACAGACGCTCTCCTTCCAAAGCCAGCTCCAAGCACATCGAACCTCCATCGCAACTCTATAATAATAAACATAATTTGAGAAATTTCGTGTACATATAATTAAATAATCAATGCATATTCATTCATCAATTGTTATATTTAATAATTATGGATCGGGATGAAATAAAGTGTTCCAGTCGTAACCATAATAAGCTCTACTTGACAATTAGAATGACTAATAGTAATGACAATTGAGTCATTGAAGCAGTTAACCATATGAGTCACAACTCCATAGACAGCAGTCCGAATGGGGCGCGGTTCAAAAATCAACCGATCGGTGGAATACATCGCGTCATGTACTCTGTCGCAACGCGAATATGATAGAGATAACATAGACGACAGTATGACAACAACAAACACATAAATGACAGACGCCATACCTGGTTGTCATTCGACAAATTCTCGGCACTGGCACTCAGAGACATTGTGGCGGCTGGATTGTGATATTCTATATTTTCATATTCAGCGGATATCAGCTGCTAGTCATCTCGGCTCATATTCACCGCTGAGTCGACCCGAATCAGCCAGACAAGCAACAATAGCCAGTGGCCAGTGTTGCCATTGTAAATAAATCAACTCCTCAATGCACATCTGGTCAATTACAATTAATTAAAAATAACGATGCAACTAAGACACTGTAAATCATAAATATAATTACGTAACTAGCAAAAAAAATTAAATGAGCTAGATAATATAAATAGATTAAATGATAAATGTTTTTATAAAATTTTATCAATTAAATTTTAGGTTATGTCAAAGATAAAATAGACTGTCACCTATTATAACATGCATATTGAGATCAATATAAAAGCATTTTATCATCAAAAACAGAATTACAGCATATCATGAATATGTCAACACATATATTTGACAGCAAAATGACATCCTATCATATTCACATATTAATGACAGAAATACAATAAATTTACGCACGTTGCTTAAAATCATTATATTAATAAATGTTTATAACAGTTATATGTATATACATTTAGCCAATATTAATATACAGTGAAACGCCGTTTACGTAGCCGGAATACACATTTTCCCATTATTTTCGTTCAATTTTTACAATCCCGTTTTATTTTAATACCCCGTTTCTAACCTCGAATCTACGTTTTCCCTCTAATTACGTTTTTTTATCAGTCCTTACATTCGCGCGTCGTAAGTCGCGGCTTATAAAATATAATCATTAGACATTTTATAGTATTTATGATTCTGAATTTAATATCAGTTAGTCAATATGAACGAGCGTTATATTAATAATTTTTAAGAAATATGCACGTGATTACGTCACGTTATGGCCATTTCGCCGTCCTTGTTACCAGACGTTTCGAATAATCAATACTGTCTGGGCGTTCATTTTTTTTTATCAACCACAATATCGCACAGTCATTATATAAGAATCAGTACATTAAATACATCATCATAATAGATCATTGCTTATTAATCATCATTTTCATCATGTATGATTAATAAAATCTGGCATAAGAATGTAAAAAAAATATTGCTTTTAAAATATAAACAAATTAATGCATAAACATAGATTTATGTCGCGAAAATTTATATTTATTCAATAACATTTAGATTATAACGATAATATTAATTATGGTAAATAATAAATCATATTGTTCAGTGTGATATATAAATATTTGTAATATTTGTGTTTCTTAATTTATGTTTATATTTTATATAATGTATGTTTATTAATAGTAAATGATTTTTTTTCTCTTTTGTATATCGTGTTATCGATGTTTATATCGCATGTTTTATTAAATATGGCGATAAATGTATATTGAAGATGATATTTGCGTTGATGTGGATCGATTCGTGGATCTGAAAGCGTCGAGTTTACGTATTGTGCACAAAATCAATACTCGGATTCGTACAAAAATCGTTACTGCGTTCGCAATGCGGATAAAATCATGGCCGTGCATCGCGGCGTTTTGACGGGATACGGAAACGGGGGAACCGGATGGTGCGACATACGAGGGTTATAAATAGGCCCGACGCGGCGGCGTCTCCTTCACTTCGTTCGACGATTCGCTCCTGGGTGAACGTCTGCGATCACCGTTGCGGCCAGCTCATCCCAAGGTAAGCGCCATCTTGGCACTCCGCCCCGTCTTATTCCGTCGCGCTTCTCCATAAAACGACGCGGATCCGCATCCAGAGTCGCCATTGCGAAACTTTCTACGCATTTAGGTCGGCCATTCAAGATGGCGGCCACGGACAAAGAACCGTTACGTAAGCCGCGTTTTACTCATTATTCTCATCTTTAATCGCTTAATAATAGCTGGAATCGTATTATTTCATCATTATATAAATTTTTCGTCGTTATCGCGATGGGCGTGGTCCAGCTTTCATCGTCGATTCACTACTCTAGCTCAATTAATCGATCGAATCATTGATATTTATTGTTTATCGACGCGATGACGCTCTCCGAAATCTGCATTTCGACGGAATTTGTCATGATTTGATCATCGGCGTCACAAGATGGCCGCCGTCGCTTCCATGGACGCTTCGTGACCTCAAAACATTTCTCTTCACTTTGTTTAATAAATCACGTCACTTAATTAAATATATGAAGCAGATACGCGTCTTTATTCGAACGTATATAATTTTTTTTTATTTGTATGATGCATAATGTGATCATTGTAGCATATATATGTTTTATTATGATGCGATCGATCATGCCTCATTTGATTCGTGAGCGTCGCACGAATGCACAAATTTCTCGAATTAGAAAGTATGTCGCATCGATTTTCACTCTGCCGCCATTTTGAATTGCGCATCGCACAAAATGGCGGATAACGCTTCGTTTCGCTTCTCAAGATGGTGGACAATGGCTATAACGGTTCTTATTTATTTTTCAGATGTCTGGCCTTGCGATGCGATGCAAAATGGCGCATAATGCTAAATCAAAATTGCTATTGCATATAACATGAGCTATATTACTCTGAAAATTAACATGGATTGAAATATATTTGAACGAAGAGGTGATGGCGTCCGCTAGCCAAATGATGCCCTAAGGTAAATATGTTTCCGTTGAATGGTTTCGTTTATGTTGGATGTTTGCGGTTGTGATGAATTTTACCACCAAGATCTCTGATGGCTATGAAGACCCTATTTGCTAACTGAACGATTACATTCACCGTCGCTGACGTATTACAATGTTGTACATTTTTATTAATATTTTTATGTTGATATTTCAGATGGATGCCGCGTTGCTGATCGGCCGTTGACATACGGGCGTGTTTTATTAAAATGTAATTGATTTTTACTACTTGAATTTCGCCAGCGTTTATTCATATTCTTTTATGTGATTCTACTTTTTATGTATATTTGTGGATATGTTGGTTTGTGTATGTGCGATTTATTTGCACATGCACGGACGAATGTATCACTTTTTTATTTTATTTTCATGTCTATGTACATTTGCGATGTTTTTTTTTATTCATATATAATGCAGCGTTTTAGCTAGCATAGGGTTGTTCACGCCAGCGTAAAATTAGTTAGTAAATAAAGTAAATGAATCAGTTTGGCTCCCTCCGAGCATAATTAAAATTAAATTTAACGTAATCAATACAATTATTTATTTTTCATTAAATATTACAATTAAGTTTTTATAGTTTATCAGCATAGTGTAGGATTATTTTTGTATAATCCTTTCTTTTAGCATTTTTGAACAATGGATCACAATGGAAATATTTGTTTGCAATGGATTTGCTCATAATGGATGATGATTCACAATTTAATACAATGGACGGAAGACTTCAGCGATTATATTTTTGTGACATTTATATAGAATCAAATTGGCATTGTATAATGTGTATAAAAAACGATTTGAATTATAAATAAAACCTTTGTTACATTTTAAATAACTCTTTTTATATAACGACCTGTAATTTCCTCTCCTTTTCATTATTCCTCATTTCGCACACTTTATAAAAACACAAACAACATAAAGCAAACATTAGTAAAGTCTGAGTATCATATCTAGATGGTGGGTTTTATTTGATATGAGTGAATCACTGGATGGGAAGATGGGAGTTGATAGTTTCTGCAATAAAGGAGTCAATTTCTATTCTAAAGCAGGGGTGATCAACCTGCGGCCCGTTACACTTTCTCGTGTGGCCCTAAAGATTTTACATATTGACTTAAAAATTCTTAGCGGCGTACATCAGCCCAATTGTGCTCTATGCTTATTGGAGATGATGCCGACTTCATAGATAAATTATAAAAACATCAAATGACAGTTTAAAGCAACAAAGTATATTCTAAGTTCTTCATCAGATTTAGCAGTGAAAGCTAGTTCCTGTAAAATTTTAGTTAAAAGATTAAACCATTTGCTGATGTTGAGATGATTAGGGAATGTTTAACAGCTGTTGCAGAAATAGATTTTCCTGATAAAAAGGACATTTTTTCCAAAATCGATGTCAAGATTTACAATTGGGAAAAGAATTGAAGACCTGTCCGAAAACATAATTGCAATTTTAGATGAATGATGTTTCTTGGTACTGGTTGAAAGCTGTGACATCAGTGTCATATCACAACCAGCGATATTTGTAAGAGGAATCAATTCGAATCTTAACACTCAAGCACCCGCTGTTTTCAGGCGAAACTTACACCTAAACCCGCATCTTTTTATTGATCTTGTGATTTTGTGCGGCTCTGTAAAAAATGCTTAATAACTTTTTTCCTATTGGAGATAATTTGGTCAAAAAAGAAGTAATATACGTATAGTATACTTAAATTAGATTATTAGAATATTTAGATGAGAAATAAAAATTTTTAGCTGTGAAAATTGATGATTTATTGTATTTTTAGACGATAAAAAACAAATAGATATCTTTATGTAGTATGTAGTTTATTTTAGCTTTGTAATAAAGGATGTGACGGGTTGTACCACATTAATATTCCAAAAAAGTTATTTTGTTGAATGGATAAACAAAAATCTAAATTCGTTACTGGAAAGTTTTCGATCCAAATAATCTATTATTTCAAGGACAGTTTTTAACCATAAATAAATACATATGTCATATATTTTACAAAGGGCATGCAGAGCAATGAATGAAACTGTGTCGAGTCGTAAAACTTTAAAAGAGAAGCCTTTTTTGTAAGCGTATTAGATAACATGTTTCGTGTGAACCCGCGTTAGTGCGGGAGCGGGTGTTTACCGTTCACGAAAATTTCCGCACTAACGCGGGATCGGGTCCCTGAGTGTTAATATAACTGAAGAACTGGGTTCATTGATTACAATGAAAGTAACTGCAACAGGTAAAGACCTATTATAATGAACTAAAATCGATGTCGGAGAACTTATCAATTCTATTGGATCAAATTGTCGGTATGTCAGCCCATGGGGCCCCAGCAATGGAAAGAATAAATGTAGGAGTCGCTGGAACGGTATTTAATCGTATTAATCATAGTAATCGGAGAGAAATACACCCATCCCTCGCTTAACACGGAAGATAGGTTCTGCTAGATCACCGTATTAAGCGAGACGAATAAATGTATAAAAAGAGAGGATAGGTTATCAACAAATATTTTATCAGCTGCTCTGACTTAATGAGTGATCAACAGAGTGAACAACGAAAGACTAAATGTCTTATGTATTGTTCTATTTATTTCAGGTGTACTATTTTTTTTACATTTAAAATGGACAGTTGTCGTCCAGATATACCCTAACCCAATGGTTCTCAACCTTGTTGGAGGTACTGAACCCCACCAGTTTCATATGCGCGTTCACCGAACCCTTATATCATACGTCGTATCATTTTTCATAATATCGTACAATAAGTCGTGTGTGTGTTTTGACCTCCACCGAACCCGGGAGAATGACTCACCGAACCCCTGGGGTTCGATCAAACCCAGGTTAAAAACCACTGCCCTAACCGTTATTCTTGAAAATTCCCGCAGCTATTCGCACGTCTACAAAGCAAGATTTAATCGGAAAAAAATTTTTTTTCAACAAAACTGAAACCGTGTTAAGCGAGAGATGGGTGTATTTTTTAATCATTGCATAATTCACCAGAATTTTAAATATGGCCAATGTCACCCCGCCTCTAATAATAAAATTTAAAGAATTGATGACTTGAGAAGTGAATATGGTGATCTGTGAATAGAGGTGCTATGCTTAAATTTTTCCAATTCAAAGATAAAGAATGGATGAGTGATTTTGCCTTTCTCGGCGATATAACTCAGCATTTTTATGTCTTAAACAGAGAGTTGTGTACGAGTTGCTCTGTCGTCTATATCTATATATCGCGCAGATCGTAACAATGATAATCAAACGAGGCTAGGGCTAATTTGTATTTAATTGATGGTCTGATCGGGTGCTACGGGGATCTTCTGTAAGCCTGGCTCCTCATAAGTCCAAGCTTTACTATTCCTAGATACTCGGCCAGAGATAACAACAACTTGATAATGAGTAAAGAGGTCCATTTTCATTTAAACGGATACATCAACGTATACTGAGAATCCCAAGGATGAACATCAGCATCTGCTCTGCAAAAATGCTCTGTTTGGTGCCGTGTTATGCCTGCAAGAGTTATCGGCTTCTATTTCATTGAAAATTAGCAAGAATTTACGCCTAGCGGTCGAAGATAATCAGTAGGTTTGGTTCCAATAGGATGACGCACATTGTCAGGACGACAATGGACATTGCATCAGCTTTATTCTTATTTTCCGTCTCAAAATTAGACTAGCGTTATCATTTCCATTCTCTAAACAAATGCTTGTCCTCATATACGTTATCTATCATTTAATATAACAAACAATTAAACTCGCCTGTTTTGAAACTACTCTCTTATCACTCGATAAATTATGATGAATGTATGTTTATATACAAATTGTGCCGATGTGCGTTATCTTATTCGCTCTTATCATTTCTTAAAATGTAGAAATGCGCATAAAATATCACTGAAACTGTACATATATATCTGAATATAAAATCGTATTGTCGAAAATCGATCCCGCTCTCTTTTAAACCTAGCCGTGCTATTTGGGACCCCAAGTTTTTCTCGAATAATTCTTTTAATATAAATCCTACATGTCACAAACTTTTGGTATTCCCAGAGAGCTCAAAGTTCAACTTTAATATCCTCGCAATATTTTTATTGTTGGATAGAAGCAGACCATAAATACATTTTGTGTGATCCAAGCCTTACGGGTTCTTTGTCAAAAAACTGGATAATCGTTTCTAGAATAATCTCTAATGTCACGAGGAGTTTCTGCGAGTTAAACGATCCTCTGTTCGATTTAGAAATTTTTTCTCCATGTAGAGACTTAAAACAACCACCAAGATTAATTTAGTGGTAGATTTAAGTCTTCTATCTAATTGTCCAATCAAAAAACTTTTGGTCTATGAAATTCTTGCACGATCGCGATGAACCTCTCCATTATTTTTTTCCTTTTTTAAAAAACTTTTATACTCGACCTAATTTTAAATGATTATTTCATAATCTTGAAATACGTACATTGGATTCTGAGCACGGAGGTCACGTTCCAAAGATCACGTGCAAAAAAGATAAGATGCACATAGAATGATAGATAGGTTACATGACTTAAAATCAATATTATTTTTTATTTATACATATTTTTCAAGATATAAATATATTTTTTCCATCGTTATATTAAAATTATAAAAAACTGTATATTTTTTTATAACCGAATGTAGAAATAACGAAAAACATGTAATAATCTATTAATAAAAAAGATAAAAATTATCAACCGTTGTATCATTTTTTTGACAT
>JAGXCT010034625.1:29140-48954 GCA_022495035.1 Philopotamus ludificatus
AAATTAATTACAAGTCGATATCTAGTATTATTTTCAGTTCCTCAGCTATAGTATAGTATTTTTTTAATCGATCCGTCACGGCGGCTTGAAGCCAACGGCGTCGTCCTATTGTATTGTATTTACTATGGAAAATAGACCCCAAAAATGGATTATTACCACACTACATCTACATTACACAATAAAAATAGTTATTCGTGATATGCTTCATAATTTGGTCGGACTCCATCGGCACGGCTGGGTTAAGAACCTAAACTTTTGAATTCGGAAAGGATCAACGGGAACGTTTGTAGGAAATAAATGGGATTAAACGAAACAATAACGCAACGAATAAAATGTGTACTGTATAAAACGTTTATTGTTTGCTGACATGCCAAATATTGATTTAGCATAAATGGAAATTTGGCTACACAATAATTGCAAGAGTCGCATTGCGCAACGCACAATTCGTACGTAATGCGACCGCACATCACGATGTAATTAATCGCTAATTTGACCCGTCGAAATAACCTCCGACAAGATAAACCTGTACCAATTACAAATAGTAATAAAATAAATTTTTAGAATACATTTGCGAACGTTACGCAGCGACAATCTCCGTTCAAATACACATTAAAATTTATAAATCCATTCTATTGAACTGTAAAACATTTGTACAAACGATAAAATAATACGGCATAGGCGATTTCGGTATACAATCAATATATTTCACAATATTTATATACGTAAATATATTTAGAATATCTGTTTAAAAAATATTTGATTTTATTACTTGACGATATAATATCTCGTTTCTATAAGCGTATGATTATTTAAAAATTGATTAAGTAATCTGATGTTGATTAAGTAAGGCAGCTGTAATTTGAATTATTTATAATCTACTGTTCGAATGCGGCGATGGAGGATTAAAAAAATAACAATAATTGTTGATTATTAATTATCAAATATGTTATTGTCGAGGCGCGTCTGTTGATTCTGTTTATCTCACTAATGACGAACAAATACATGATAAATATGATTAAGTATCTTTAAAAACAATACACATATCTGAAAAATACACGTCGCATTATTCCGTGCATGATAAAAAATAATGCAATGCGGATGAAACATTTTCAATGCATTTTTCATTCAGTCCATATATATATATATTTTAGGTATACCGGAAAGAAATCCAAATACTGCTCCTTGCCTTTCTTTTTTGTGTCATATATTTGAATTTATTTTTAAGAATAAAATGAAGAACCCCAAAGCTGCCGAAGAACACATACGGGATTGTATGCTAATTTATTTCGGCGATTTAAATCGAGAGATAGAAGCTTAGCAGATGCCCCAAGATCGGGACGACCCTCTGAATTCGACGATGATCTGCTGACGACCGTGGTAGAATCAGATCCTCGTCTAAGTATCAACGAAATATCCCTAAAGATAACTGCTTCATGGTCCATAGTCCATGAACACAGAACGTCTAATAATAACAAAGAGTGAATGTGTAGCTGCCTCTCTTTATTTACAAGAAAAAAAGTTTGCCCGTATTTGATTCAAATTATGACCACCGACGATAAGTGGATCGAAAACCTAGTATGTACCTCTTCCAACCCGGAAGTCCAGTCTCACCTTTCGCAAGATCATTTATTGACTGGTGGGATATTCATGGAATTATCCATGAAACTAGGAAATATAATGACTGCAGAAATTGATTGTAGACAACTCGAAAGATTGAACGAGAAACTAAGAATAAAACATAGCGAAAAAAATTGAGCGTTTAAATTTTGAAGTACCGAAGCATCCACCGTATTCACCAGATCTTGCTCCTTCAGATTTTTATCTTTTAGCTCGATGTAACATTCCTTAAATAAATAAAAAAAATAATCGGATATTACGGCTCCTTAAATCTCTTAACAAAACCTCAAAAAAAATTTTTAAGGACAAAAAATTTAAAGATCTGAAGTCGAAAAACATATAAATATTAGAAGGACCCAAATGTAATAAACTAAAACTCGTATTGCTAATCATTTATAAAACTTAATTATACAAAATAATTACCAATATTTTCTATGACCTTTAGCCATCTATTAGGTAAATCTAAAACGGCTTTCTTATAAAACTCTGCAGGTTTAGAATCAAAATAGTCTGAAAGGGCATATTTCATCTTGATTTAAAAAAAAATCTCGTAAATAATGATCCAATGAGCGAAAAAGCTGATAATCGGATGGAGCCTGGTCTGGAGAATGAGCTGGATGCAATAAATCTGTCAAACACAATATTGCGACTCTTCTTACTCATTCAGTAACTCACATGTGACCCAAACGCCTTATTTTTTAATCTTCCCCATTTTTTTTCAGGTATCTTTGAGTTGACGACCATGAAGTACCGGCTCGGCTCAATAATTCTTCGATACTGAGAGTCGGATTTTTTTCAACCTCTTCTTTCAGGGCTGTTTCATAGAGACGTCCACTTTTAGGCTCATTTTTCATATCAATATTGCCTGATTAAAATTTTTTGAACCATCCTTGACATTTCCCGATGTTAAATGCGTCTCCATAAACATCGCAAATATTTTTTGTTGCATCCGTTGCGTTTTTTGGTGTGAAACAGCATTCAGCTACACAAAAGTTCTTCTGAAGGACATCGGTCAATATTAAAGGCACACGTAAAAAAAAAATTCTATGCAAAACGAAGATTGAAGACTTCTCACGACACACAAAAAGACTGAAGAAAACTTATCTGAAACTATGGGTCCATATAATACATATTTCAACTCAGAAAGCCGATTAAAAATTGCATGAAAGATGGCAAGCAGTCTTAGATAACGAAGGAGATCATGTTTTGTATTAATATTTTAATAAAGGATTTCTTTCCGGTACCCCTAACATATGACATTCGACAATATTAATTAATAATTAATTTACACAAATTCATTTGAACACAACCAACCCTTTGTACTCGTAAAATATTTTTGTGCTAAGTAATCATTGCTAGTTTACGCTCGCTCACGTTTCGACTACGTTGCAATTATTTATTTTTATTATTGTCTAAAGCCCTGCGCACACGTATAGACTGATTCGCAACTCGAGTTGCAAATAAGTTTCAATCTATTCATAACTTGTTCTATGAAATATGTGGATCAATTCATCGGTGAGCTAATCCGTTGGCGACATCATATTAATTTTTATGGAAGTATTGACCCGAATATGATTCCAGAAGGATCCGGCCTCTCAAAGGGTTTGCTATACTACGTACAGTTAACCCCCCACTAACACTAAAATCGGGACCGTGTAAGTTGGGATAGTTTATTGGGGGTAAAACCTGGCACGTGTCGAATACACAGATGCTAGCCAACGTTTGACTGTATGCACCGCACAGACGGCCACCGGGTTGTGGTGTGTGCGTTTCTAACCCGTGTCAAAATGAGTAGTCGGCCTTGTATGTATTCGTCGCAATGCAACGGCGTGAATGCGACCATTCAAATTGGGGGTTTGCGGCGAATTTTTTAACTCAGCGTGTAATTCGGGGTCCATTGTATATGTATTTAGTAGAGTGACTTAATCGACACGTGTCATGGCCATTCCTGTCTTCGGAGTTAGTTGAAGCCAGTTAACCATGTAAGAAGGCGATAATTTTCCCGGACGCTATAATTTATATTGTTAATAATATCCTCTTCGATGTTATAATTGTTAATAAGTAAATCCTGTAACCCTCGGGTCGAATCGTTACCATTATATCCATATCAAAACCCGAGAGAAGCTCCCACGTTACAATACTTATGCCACAAAATCAAACAACGTAATCGAAAAAAAAAAATAGGCAATAAAATCTTCAGCTAGCGTTCGTAATCTGTCGATGACGTCAAACTTAAATCTCCCCACCGAAAAACCCGATCAATCAAACAGAAACGTTTGCAACTTACGAGTGCAGAGGGTTGTTACAAATTCGAAAATAATTACAAAATTTGGTTTCGCACTAAATCATTTACACATAGTTAATAAATTACGAGTTTTAAATTATATATATGTATATATAATACATATTGATTGCGTCTAAATTATAAAAACAAATTAACTCATAATGATATATATCAAATTTCAACACACAGTCTAATATAAACGTATTCTAATACGGTAAATATTTCTTCTAACTCGAAACGTGACGATACCTCGTAATTCAAAATATATTTCGTCGGATTGAGCTACGGTTTTATAACTACGATGACTCGAAAGATAAATTTAAGTGAACCAAAACCGAGCTTATCCATTAACTGCTATTGTCACACTGGCGTGACAACTGCTTATTATGCGCTGACGATACGTGTTCGAAGCAATGAAGATTGAGGATGGTGGAAAATTATCTGCAGCCGTCTGCACCTTCATGTATGAGGATCGTGACCATTCTTATTCTGAATCTTCTTGATTTTGATTATCCAGAACCCTCTGCATAACGCATCTTGCATCGGAACCACTATGGTGGAGCCTGTGCCGGTCCTCACTTGATCGCTCCAACAGGTGGACGGCCGCCCTTACCTTTCTCCTGCATCCTTGTACGTCTTCAAGCGACGAGCTTCTAAATGATATCATTTTTTCTATCGAGATGAGACATGTAGTAAAGTCGGTCATCTTTATTGTTCCTCATTACTTCCAGGACAGACACGTTTGTGGGTTTAGCCGTTCATGGTATCCTCAGAAGGAGTCACCAGCACCACATTTCAAAGGCATCAATTTCCCGACGTTTCCATGCCATAAGTAAAAATTTACTATACCAGATTCTCCACTAAACGTTCCGGAAGATTAACGGATCTTGGTTTTGCTAATATTGATCTCGATAAAGCCGATGAACAGACTGAAGCATGGCTGGAGAAACTCGACAGTATGGCCACATAAGGATATCCCTCCGAACCACCGAGAGCCAACACGTTTGCCGCTCCGGTCCTTTAATGACGTGAAACACTTCTTAGTGTCTCTGCACTCATCAGTAATTGGCGTAGAGACGCGACTATCCCGGGCTAGGTTTAACCGGGACCTTAGTCATTTAAACGCGAATGCCGGGATAGTACATTGAGCCATTTCACACCATATTACCACTCCTTACAAACTCGCCCCGTCTATCAAGTCCCAGGCCGTATTGGCATCGAAGAAACTCGTTTGGATGGAAGCAATGCCACATCCGGTGGCTGTTTTAGACTATGGCGTGCATTTCCATAAGGCTAGTGGATCAACACGCACCAGGATTACGTAGCCTACTTCTTGCTGTGTTCGCTAGGATCGAAACTTTTTTTCTATGCATTGGATATGAACGAGGTATACAAGTTTCAAACGATAATAATGGACGGCTATTGTGCTGCCATCTATCGATGTGCGTTTTGCGCTTTTCATACAACCTTTGGTCCACTTGATTTTCGAGTTAGAAGCATATTCTACTGCATTACAATACATTAATATCCTTTGCTACGCTAAACAATTAACAGGAATGAATTTATTTATAATTGATGAATAAATTCGAGTTAGACAGAAGGGATCGGCGACGACGATTCGATTTCCGACGCTATATTTGCCGAGTAACAAAATATTTCAATTTTTTCTTCGATTATAACAACAATACATTTCTCATAACAATAAATTATATGATCGATTAATAGACTACACATGTAAATAAACACTTAAGTTATTCAAATAGGAAACCGCGTTCTTTTTTTTTTTAAATGTCGTACGACGATATTGTGATGTAAAATATTGTTTCGTTTAAAAAATATAAAATTTATACATTTCGCTATATATATATATATATATCCGTTTCCTCAATTTCATAATAAATATTTTTATACTAGAAAGCGACTAAAAATGAGTGCATAAATGCTAATCAAAAATTCGGTATCGGCGTACTGACAGTCCATAACAAATATCAATAGTAAAACCGCAAACAATATTTAATCTCGCTAATTGAACAATAATGCAACGTTTCATGCTATTACGACTATAATTTTACACTACAGTATATGTTGCAAACTTATAAATATAATATACATAAAGTCAATCATTTTTTTGTTTATTTATTTAGATGTTACCACCGATTGATGCACCGACAGTTATGCAATGGAATATTGGATGCATCTGGTATCAGCAACCTTCGGCTATGTAGCGTTGACTATCTTACCTAAAAAAAAAAAAAAACAGTTAAACTAAACACTAGCGTAATCGCTTTACCATCATCGTCTTGAATAAATAGATCGGCGTATTTTATCTACCATGGAAAAGAATCGACAGTGCTCTAGATGGTTTCAAAAGTTCTTAATTGGGTTAGGTACGGTCAGAGTTAAAGTACATGCCAATCAGAGAGACATTAAAATCGATGATGATTAAACTCATTGGACGAGTCTCTAATACAACGAATGTTCATATCTATTGTCCAGATATGAAACCGATAGGTTTCTTTGACGAATTGTTGCTGGGGATGAGAAGTTAATCCTCCACACCTTTACATCGAATCAGGTACCCGTGTCTACCCTTAGGTCAACATTGCCTCAAAAAGGTACTCCTTTGTATTTGGTAGGATGTTTGGGGAATAATTCACTATGAATTACTAAAACCTAGTCAGACTGTTACAGCAGTGATGCATTGTCCCCAATTATTAAGATTAAAGGAGGTACTGCTTAAAAAACAACTATTGAGTCTTAGGAAACAATCAAAGAAAGAGTAACAGGACAAAATAAAAGAGCTGGATTTAAAAGTTCTGCAACATCCACCATATTCACTTGACGTTGCACCTTCGGACTATTACCCTCAACCCTTTGGTTGCATCTGAGTGCGACCACAATATCGTCAAATTATGGACTGACTGACCATGGAGGGTATAAATTAATCAGTACAGCTTCTTGCCTATGTGACGATATAGACATTGTGGCCAGATCTCGGGTGGCTCTCAAGAATGCATGCCAGCGAATAATGAGAGCGGCAGTTGATCAAGTCAAAACACATCCCTATATGCCAACGACGAATCCTTCAACCCCTGGGAGTCGAAGAGTACAGCTTCGAGGGCGTCCAGAAATTAACATATCTTGGCTCACTTATTACAGATAACAATGAAACCAATTTGGAAGTACGAGGAAGAACCATGCTGGCAAACCGGTGCTACTTTGTACTTCAACAGCATCTACTGTCGAGATTCCTCTCGAAGAAGACTAAAATCAACCACTACATGACCCTTATCAAGCCTGTCGGGGGACCGTATCCTAGGTAATGAGGAGCTATACCGACTGTACAAGGATGTACTGGTAACAGTTACTGTCAGAGTGGCCAAACTTCGGCCACGTGTCAAGGATACGGGATAGTCAGCTGCTGAAAGGCTTATGGTTAACAAGCCCACCTGTCCCCGGAGGAAAGGAAGACCAAGGTTGATGTGATTGGACTGTGTACAGAGGGATCATTGAAACTTACCGGAAGATTGAGCGACGTAGCGGCAGACCGAATAAAATGGAGAAGGGGTTGATGAGGCCAGGGCTCTACAATAGGGCTGTTGCGCCTACGCTGAATGGATTAATGAATACTATATAAATTATATTTTTGTGGCCTTACGGTATTCACATCGTCTGTATGCAGAGGCCACCGGTGGCCTTACGGTACCGAAGCGGTTGAAAGCGACTGATTTTTTTAATTATTTAATACTAACTTTATACTTAAATTATAACGTTCGCATACAGCATTAAAAAAAAACTTACTTAAGGCAGAGTTGAATGCTGATCATCCTTTATTGTGCAAACATGCGTTTCGTCTTGATGAGAATATTTAATCGTTAAATGTTTATCTTCACCGAGGCACAGATCGTAGAATCCTGGTAATTGGGACTAAAACAAATTATTAGAATTCCATTATCGAGTATTCGTAAAGATCTCCAATCCGATTAATTCAATTAACTCACTTTCGACGACGATTGCAATATGAGCCTAGAGTTTTTCACCAAACATTGTACGGGAATCGTGACGTCGATGAATTCGACGATAGCATTAGGCGCTTCTTCCAATTCCCCTTCGACGTCGTGGCTTTGCGCTCCTTAAAAAACATAAAAAATAAATACGTTGCATTATGGAAATTCGATAACCATAATATGTAATAAATCGCTGCTATGTATACGGAATGATACACATTAAAACGGGTGTACAGATTAGATAGGGCGTATACAGAAAATGCAAGTTTTTAGATATAGAAATATGATCGCACAACAGAATGCTAGCGGGAAGTTACCTTTTGGCAATTTCCCATATACAGCCTTGATAATTATTAATCCCTTTTGTTTATTTTCTTCAGCGGTGATGCGCTTGTACATCTCTTGCATCAATTCCGTCGCCCTTATCGCCTCGCGTTTCTTCTCTTGAATTCTAAATAAATATTAGCGGTCATTTAATAATAACGACTTAATAATGTGAATACGAAAATGTATATAATACCTAGATTTGTTCTTTTCTCTCGTCAGTTCTATTTCACGATTGGCCTTTTCGTTATTGATCGGATCTATAATTAATTTTTTAATAGTTAACCACGTAACCATCGGTACTATCGTGGCGTAGAATATCGGCGCCATCATTAATTCGTCGCATAAATGAATCGGAAATACAAACGTCTGAGAGCCACGTGTTAATCTATAATAAAAAAAATGTCACTTTATATTCGTATGAGTACAGTTTCGATGTATAACAATAATAATATACTTCAAAGTCGTCCAGGAATTTACATATCTCAGTTCATTAATGATAAAAGATAACGAAATTATCTTGTAAGTCCGAAGGAGAATCGTTTTGACAAACAGGTGCAAAAGCATCTAGTCGAGATACCCATCATGGAAGATCAAAGTCGAGCGTTACGAGACCCTCATCAGGCCTGTCCTGACATGTGTGTCTGAATGTTGGGCTCAGATGAGCAACAATTGGATATCTTGGAGAGGAGGATTTAGAAATGGATATTTGGAGATGTTTTCAATGAGAAGGAATGGCATATCCGATGCAACGAGGAGCTGTACTGACTATACAGAGATATACCGGACACAGCTGTTGTCAGAGTCGATGCAAAGCGAGCAGATGCCCTGAAGCAAATTACATTGCTTACCGGGTCCATGTGTCCGATTGGGTCCTCCACCGGGAGACCTGTAGGGAAAATTTCGCATCGGACAGCATGGAGTAGGTCGTGATGCACAACGTCCAGATAACGAGTGTAAGGACCACAGAACGTGACTGTAATCCTGCCAGATGAACCCACACCAACAGTGCGAAGATGCTTCTAGGCTAAACTCTTTAATTTTAGCCTTGAAATTATCGTAGCCAGACAGGAATTGACTAACAGAAAAGTCTGGGAAGAACCAGCTACGATTTAGCCTGGCTCTGATATCAGGAAAGAAACAATCAATGAGTAAACATCCATCCTGCCATAAAATCGAACCATTTTCTTAAACGGATTGTTACTGGAGTTAAGAAGGTAGTTCTTTACAATAATCCTAAGAGAAAAACAATGGCTCCCTTTAAAACGAGTGTCTGTATCTCATTCATTCATTTATTATTCGGTGGCCTTATAACCCTGGGGTGGGTCTTTGCCACCTGGAGGACACCTCCGTCTCAGTCATGATGTCATGACTGTAGACAGACGTTCTCCAGGTTATCTAGGCTCTTCGAATACGGGTCAGGTCGCCAGCCAAAGCTCCGGGAACCGAGCTGTCACGCGCGGATTGTAACAATAATAATCAGACGAGGTTATGTATTAAATTCACGGTCTGATCGGGTGCTACGGGCACCTCCTGTAATACACACGTCACTGAATTGGCCTGGATAGCGCCCTGGCTCCACATAGCTCCGTAGAATCTACGAATTTCGAACTACGAAGAAGAACCATGCTGGCAAACTAGTGCTACTTTGGACTTCATCAGCAATTACGATTGAGATTCCTCTCAGGGAAGATTAAAGTCAAGCTCTACATGATCCTCATCTGGCCCATCCTGACGGATCTAAATGTTTGGCTTTGACAAAACAAGATAAGCGACCACTGGATATCCCAGAGAGGAGGATTCCGAGACGAATATTTGGAGCCGTATTCGACGACGGGGAATGGCATACCTGAAGCAACAAGAAGCTGTACCGGTGGGCCGGTCACATGTCAAGGATGCAGGACAGTGAGCTGCCGAAACGGCTTATGGTCAACAAGCCTTCCAATCCCTGGAGGAAAGGAAGACCAAGACTGATGTGATTGGACTCTGTACGGAGTGACACTGCATTATTGAAACTTATCAGAAGATGGAGCGATGTAGCGGCAAACCGAATAAAATGGAGAAGGATGTTGGATGAAGCCTTCACATTCGTGAGTCACCTCTGATATGACAATTGTACTCATGTGTGAGGTGACAAGATGGATTATGTTGAACCTGTGTTATTAAAATGGTGACGGAAAGCTTTTTTTAGGGGAATTGAAGTATAGCAAAGCTATAATTGCAAATTTTGGATGGAAAACTACATATCTTGCAACCTGATGCCAAAGAAAAACATGATGAACAGCTTAGTACGTTCTTAACGTAAGCTGCCTAGCAGATAGAGTAGCAGAAACAATACTAACTTAATTTTCAGAAGTACGCCAGTCGGAACTCCGAGTATAACAGCTCCGGATAAAAATGAATGTTGCGATATTTTTTTTTCTGCGCCGTATTCAGCCATAGCTCCAAACGTTCCAACTCTATAAATAAGAATAAATCGTTAATTTGAATTGAAAAGATTCAATTACAAAATCGGGGATTACATACTTGAACGCGAATCTCAGTTTTAATTCTCCTTCTAGCATTTTTCTCGTATACGTCGCCGATACGAACGAGTGCGGCAAACCGAATTGTACAGCCAGATTGCAAAGATAAAACTCAGAATCTCGCACAAACGTCGTCGTCATCGACGAATTCGCTCCCGCTTTATAAGTCAGATATCCGGCCGAATGTCCATTCAATTGAAATCCTAATGCTAAATAAAAATAATATATATAATAACACAATAACATATTTGATATTATGACAAATTCGGATTAGAATTACATGAAACGAGACTGGGTCTCACCCCCTGCGACGAGAACTGCAACACTCCGATTCCCGTGCAGAACACTCTTTTCGTGAGCGTTCTGAATATTTTAAGGCTAGTCATCGGACCATTTCCGATGCCAACATCGACTTCTGCCCATCCTTTTTCCGATGTTATTCGTCTAGAAGAAATGTTCAATGAGCCGGTGCCGGTTCCGTTCTGCGTCGACATATTACATGAAAGGGTTACCGTGTCCTTTGGCGTAATCGGACTCTCTACCGAATGCGACGTATTGATACTTGATACCTCAATAGTCGGCAATCCCGATCCTTGTCTGCCGAAATAAATAAACAATTATACAAACGAATAGCGTAAAAATCGTATTATCGGCGACGCTTACTCAAATTCGTAATCGCCATGGTATTGATTGAATAAATCGGTCGCGTTGATGGATACCGTCGTCGTTCCTTTCGGATTCGTACTCCTTTGTAAACGTCTCTCTTCTCTTTCGCGATTCAATCTAAAATTTATAATCAAAAAATTACGTAAATAAAATAATCACTTAATCAAACGGATTTGTTTTACCTTTCGTATTCTTCTCTTATCTCTAGTGGAGTTTTTGTTCTTTGAACTATTTCCCATCCTTCCGTTTCTAATCCTTTTGTTCCTGATTATAAAAAACAATCCTAAGAATCGCATCATATATATATATATATAGAACAGATTAATTTTCACCGTATTACCTAATGTGTCATAAATGGCCCTCCGATGTGGATCCGAAAGTACTTCGTATGCTTTTTTCGTTTTATTAAATATATTGTCAGCCCATTTTTTCCGTTCTAGATCCGTGTGCTTATCCGGGTGATACGTAAGTGAGAGACGTCTATATGCGTTATTAATTTCATCATTTGTGGCCTGTTCAAATAAAAAATTAAATCAAAGTAAACTCAATTTTGGTAGAAAATGATGACAAATGATCAATATAAATTATCAATCAGGTTAACTGATTATTGGATTGTAAACGAGCAGAAATTTAATTTGTATGGGTAAAATCCCCCTATAATGCAACATTCGTGTATTATATTTGTAGATTATTCTATTCAGTATTTTAATGAAAATAAAGACATTAAGAATATAATAATTTCGATGGCTGTCATTGTCTTATTCCGAATCTTATCAAGCGTATAAATTATTAAATGATAACATTTTATCACTGGATAATACAGTTTGTCGTAAAAATGCAGTCGCATTCCATTCAATAAACGCATATCGATATCACAGTGCAGTAATTCAATTAAAATTATGTAATCGTTAACATTCCGTCTAAATTTTATCAGGTTATTTGGTCGAGTTGTCAAAATTTTGAGGTTATATGTCATAAGACGGGAGCCGCTTACACAGGTTATTTCTCATGTTACAAAAAATAAAGCAGCTCTAGTTGTCACAGTACGTGTATATAATACCGCTTTCGACCATTATTGTTATGTATCGGTCGAAGTAATGGCAAAAGTGATGTGAAATATGGCGGAACTCTTGTGTAATTTGTTTACACTCGGCATGCGATGTACGTGCAAAATTTTAGCTAAGGCCGGTCACTTACGTTTTTGGGTATGTTGAGAAATGTATAATAGTCCTCTTCGATGAGAAAATTCTCATGATCATCACTCATCTTTGGTATGGGACGTTCTTAAAGATTGATATTTTGCTTGTAGCAACACCTCGTGCGAAATCTCTGATAAACAGACGAATGAGTTCGGTGTTGCCACATGGATGAAATACGCACCAAGAACTGACAATTTTCTGTGTATAATTTTAGATCCTTTAACCGCAAGAGAAATTTACACTATTATATCCTGCACGCGAATAAATTTTCGAATGCATAAATATAGCTAAAAATCTAATTTAATTATGAAATCTATGGTTATAGTTCGATAGTAGTTGACACGCCGGCGTGACAATTGGGATTAATAATATATAACAATGGATAACCAATTTTAAATAATTCTCCATAAGTAATTATTTAAACTTACTAGGCTTTAAAATTATTAGTACATAATTATTTAAATTATTTAGGCTTCATATTCTAGAGCAGAGATGGCAAACCTAGGACACGTGTGCCCGAGGTGGAACGTTTGAGAATTTGGATGGCACGCAAACAATTTCCAAATTCAAAAATATTTTTTAAAATTTTCAAGTTTAACAAATTAAAATTTTGATTAATAATCCGTGAATTATTATGCAAAATCAAACAATTCCATTAATCCACAGTTTCTTTAAATATTTTTAAATGTGTCGTTGAAGAACGTCACATTCTAACCAATCCATTGAATCCCGGTCCTCAACAATGTCATGTATTATAGTACCTTATATTTCTATAATGATACATAATAACAATTGTAAAATGTGTGGTAATAATATTTTTCGTTAAAATATACGAACGCTTTCATTATATTTTTATTACAAGGATAATCGGGATTTTCTTCAAATAAATATATTTTTTCGACCAACTCAAATATTTATAGTACAAGGCTGAAGTTTAGATCGATGATGAGCCAACATGTTTTCGAAAGTATTTGAATGTGTGACACCTCTAAACTTTAGCAATTATTCAATCAAGCATTGGAATACAATCTCTGGGCGCTTTTAATTTAAATGAATTTTAGTGTTGCTATTTAAAACTACAAGGACCATTTTATGTATGGACAGCTGATTGCAATAATAAATTTAAATCGAACAGCGAAATACTCAGTATTACCTTAAATATATTATAAACAAGTCGAAGCACATCGTTGATATAAATGTCCATAGTATTATTTAAAAAAAAAATAACAATAAATTATAAGTCTAAAATTAAAATAATGCCATAATTTTAATATAATACAATTTTATTGTTTCAGAATTAGCATTTCTCGTTTATTAGTGATTATTATTCGCTTTAAAAATGTAAATAATTATTTTTAGGACACGTGTTGTGACATTATCCCTCCTCTTTTTTATTGAGTGTGAGTGGTGGCAACACTGACGTCATGGCGTCGCAGTTGGCGATCGTTCTTCTAACAGAGTCTGGCGTTCTCGGCGCCGCCTGACGCCATTTCAAGGATATTGTTTCACGCCGACATCAACACTCGATGTATGGAAGGCAAATAAACATTCTCCGCCTTTCCATCCGCCATACCTGGCCACTGTCACCTGACAATATGTTATAACCTAATTGCTTTTTTGTTTAGGTGCTGATAATGGGGTTACTTTTCACCAAGCTATGGAACTTCTTCGGCAACGAAGGTAACTATTTCACATGCTCTGTCATCGATAGCATTCGATATTAACTCATAAACAAATGTCGGTAGCGATGAATAATCCAATTATATAATTTTCGTGTTCAACATGACCTCAGTGTCCGATTGTATGCAAATCGTAAATACACCATCGTGCTAATTGATCAACTGAACGCTATGCCGTAGACGCATCATCGGTTTATTAATTTTTATTACACAACGAGCGCATAAATTTCATTGTTCGATTCGCTTATGCAATGAAATATTCAGTATAATGCAAAATTTTCACTACCATATGGTCTTAAATTTCGCACATATAAATAATTTTATTCAATTGACGTCGGGAATATCTCGCCACTGAAAACGATGTGCAAAGACTGATTTTTTCTACTTGTTTCACATAAATTGATGCGTCGTAATACATACATATATTTAATGTTGAACGTAGTATATCGATTTACTATATATTTAGGTGTTGTAGTGATTTTTTTCATCGAAATGTATCGGGTCAAGTTTTTCTCGCGTTAATTAAAAAAATAATCAATATGTTGATTAATTTTTTGTCTCAATAAGACCACGCCAGCATTTTTTTTATAATTACGGTACAAATTTTTGTAGGCATTAATTATTTTTCAACCGTTACACGTCCCGAATTGATTTTTTATCATAAAATTATCGTCGAAAATGAATATACATGGATTGATTGTATGCGTGCCCTAATTTTTGGATCTACTTATGTAATATTACGTGTTTACATCAAATTTAGGACATAGCATGTAGTGATTCTTTTGCTTTAATTAGATAAGAGCACGGCGGCGTAAATTAAAAATGATTTAGACGCAAATTTACATGTTTTTTACAAACAAATTAATTTTTTAATGCATTAAAAAGGGGGCGAAGCACGGATATTACTCAATAATTCTTTGGCGTTACATCCCAGGATGAGATTCGGCTCACTTCGCTTTATTATTTATTTATTTTTCTTTTTTTTTTACGTATTTAACTACCTGCAATTTTTGCGGCTACTGGAAAAAGTAGTTTTTGCGTAAAAACTAATTTTTTGATCGCTCAATTATCTCTACTAATTCGAAAATTGGCTTTTATTCTTGTCTGCTGTCTTCGGCTTCAGCTATTTCTCCTTTTTTCTTCGATTCAGCGAGAACTCTGCACTCGTGATGTGAATCTCGTCTCTTTTTCCTTCAGTCAATGCTCAATCATTAGAATTAGTTTGTGTATTCTTCTCGTTTCATACATTTCTCTGCGTTTATCCTCTTTCCGTGAACTCGGTGTAGCTCCTTGCTTAAGCGGACGACATAGACATCGGGGGGCTCTCAAGGTTGAATGCCAGCGAATAATGAGAATGGCAATTGACATGGGATTGAGGATCAACGATACCAAGACAAAATACATGCCTATATGCTAAGGACGAATCCTTGAACTCCTGAGAGTCGTACAGCTTCGAGGGCGTCCAGGAATTCATATATCTCGGCTCACTTATTAGAACCATGCTGGCAGCCGGTGCTACTTCGGACTCAAGAAAGACTAACGTCAAGCTCTACGTGACACAGCTGTCGTCAGAGTGGCCAGGCCACTCCTGTGGGCCGGCAGTCAAATATCCGGCTTATGGATAACTAGCCTTCCTGTCTCCGGAGGAAAGCAAGACCAAGACTGATGTGATTGGACTGTGACAGAGGGACACTGCATCATTGAAACTTACCGGAAGATGGTGTGACATGGCGGCAGACTGGATAAAATGATGAAGGGTGTCGGATGAGGCCAGGGCTCTACAATAGGGTTGTTGCGTCTATGACGATCATGATAAATTTTCTATTTTGAGTATGTTTGTAGTGTCGATTGAATAATTTTAGCCTTTTTGTTAGAGCGCAGCAACCTTATCTATCTTCTTCATGCTAAATCAGGTCCAATGTCTCGTTGTAAATAATAATTGAAGGTTGAAGTAGTAAAATAAATAATAAAAGTAGTAAAAATATACATTCATGGCTTCGTAAATTTACAATTTACAATTGTTTATTAACGGTATGTCTTTATTTTGCAGAGCACAAGTTAGTTTTAGTCGGACTAGATAATGCGGGAAAGACGACGATCCTCTATCAGCTGCTGCTCGGCGAGGCGGTACACACGAGCCCGACGATCGGTTCGAACGTCGAAGAAATAGTATGGCGGAACATACGATTCGTCATGTGGGATCTGGGCGGGCAGCAGAGCTTGAGAGCGGCGTGGACGACTTATTACACGAATAGCGAAGTACGATTCGCTGTTATGATTACGTCTTATTGAATATACCCGAGATTATATACAGATTTGTTTGTTTTTAGTTTGTCATAATGGTAATCGATTCGACGGATAGGGCGCGCTTGATCGTATCTCGCGAAGAGCTGCATAGAATGCTCGCGCACGAGGAATTAAGCCACGCGTGTCTACTCGTGCTTGCGAATAAACAGGTTATGATTTATTTATAGAAAAATTTGTTAATGCAATGCGATGTTTTGTTGTACGATTTTTCGCAGTGTATATATTATTTTTCAGGGCTGATTTAAATATATATATATATCTCGGAATATCAATGGTTCGGTTGTATTGTTTCAAGCATTTCGATTAAATCACGCACGTTCAGCCTGCGGTGAATGTATCGGCAGCTGCGTAAATATTTAATTGTAGCGTCGTCTTGTTTCAATACGAATGTAATTAAAAGAATCGTCTGATTATTATATAGCGAATTTTTATTGCCAAGCTATTTGTTTTAAACATTGACCGAGTATTGATAATTCCGTCGATATCGAAGCAATACGTTAATATTTGTCCGTTGACATGTGTGTTTGCTCAAACTGTTTGTACGCGAGTTTAACCTTGTGACGTTACACTTTCTTTACATTGAACGCAAACACGAAATGCGCAAATATTATTCTGATGTGCGTAACGATGTGTCTCATGTCAAATTTATTGCAAAATGTTTTTTTTTTGTTTTTCAGGATATCAAGGGTTCGATGACGTCGGTTGAAATATCCGAAGAATTACAATTGACTTCCATTAAGAAGCAGCCGTGGCATATACAACCGTGTTGCGCACTTACTGGCGAGGGGTCGGTGTTTATCGATAAATTATTGGGTCGATTCATGTATAAGTTTATTGATAAATCATTCCGCTTACTTATTCGAGAAAAAGTCTTGGAAGTCCTCGACTTGAATGAAAATCTGAAGGAACGAGACGCAGGAGCCATCATAAATTTACAGAACCATCGTTGGGACTTATTGAATATTCAAAACATTTGAATATTCAGAACACTGGATTTTTCTTTTAAACTTTGCGAACCACCCATGGCTTTCTTAAATACTTTTTCTCGTTGATGATTCTGGCGTCTTCTAAACGAGGTCGGCGACAATCACTTTCGCCCACTCGTAAATTCTTCTGTAGATTCTATGGAACTATGAGGAGCCCGGGTAGCTATCTGCCGATTCGATCATACCTTAAATAAATATTTCCCAAAGCCCTGCAGCGGGTTAAGAGGCCATTTATCTGTTTATCTATCAATCTTATCAATACGAGAAGCAACCTTTCAATATCGTTAGAAATACATAACCGTTGGGTAAATATTGGCACTACATTTGAAGCATCACAAAGGAATCTAGATTCCCTTGTTTGGCCTCTGCGTTTATTTATTACGTCAAAATTTGCTGATAACTGTCAAGTAAGTACAGTCACGTTTTAGATCACTCATTCGCTCGTAATCTTCGTCGTCCTCTTCTAACAACTCCATGCATTTATTGTGAAGAGAAAGGGCCCTTTCAGTGGTTTTAACACTTAACTTTCGCATGGGGACCGAGTCATTTTCTAAGGATGTATGGCAGTCCATTTCCTGTAGTTCTTCATTGGGAAGGGTTCGCCGTGTGATTTTAACAGTCTGAATATCATCTTCATCAACACTTTCAATGTCTCCGGATATACCTGTAAAACTAATCTCTTCGATGGAATTTTAAATATCATTTTCATAATTGCAATGATCTTGCACATCTTTATCACCTCTATCAGTTTCTTCAATGAGTTGGTGCATCGTTTTTCTTAAATAATAGCCTTTGAGGCTGCTATTGTGCCTTGATCTATTGGCTGTAAGATGGAGGCGGTATTCGGAGGTAAAAATACCACTTCAACGGGAAAATCAGTGCACAGCGTCTCAAGTTTCAGAGAATGTTCCGGCGCATTGTCCAACGCCAGAATAGCTCAAGGTTCAGAACTCGCAATATTTTTTTTAATGCTGGACGTCAACACGTTTTCAAATAAATACATTTTGTGTCGTCCAAGCCTTACGACTACTTCGACAAAAAACTGGTAAATTGTTTCTAGAATTACACGGCACGAGAAGTTTCTGATTGATGAAATCAACAACGGTTTAAATTTTCATTCTCCGGATTCATTTCCGCCGTGAAGAAGAGTTTAACGATCTTTGGATGCCTTACATCATCATGGTCAAAAATTTGCGAGACGATTGAGCACTGCCCATTTTTCTCTTCGTCTCATAATTTGGTCTGAGATTCACTGCCTTACATCCAGACGCAGTCCCCTCTATGGAAATAATGGAACTATGAACCTAACTCATATTCTAACCTGACCTAACCTTTTTTTTTCTTTTTCTCTCTTCAAAAGACACCTTCATTCAGGAGATAGTGCTGGGTTTTTACTAGCTAAAAACTTTCCCCCAGTTCCGACCACCACCACGTTATTGTCGTTAGATATTCAGGGTGGTGGTGGCTGATTTTCGGGTAAAAACTTACTCACGTCCTTAATATCGATTCTTTCCGTTATCCTTGCTGTCGACCGTTGTTTGGCGGCCGTCTAGTTCTTTCGGCTTCCTCCTTGGTGAGCATTACTATCCTGGCAAAAGTGGATGGCGTCTTTGCCGAGGAGTTTCTGCACGCCGTCGATCGTTACCGTCTCTCCTTCTAGGCTTTTTCTAGCTTTTATGAAGCGTGGTCAGTGTAGAAAAGTGTGCTCAGTGGTGTCTAGCGCTTCTCCGCATTTGTGGCATTCCGTGGTAGCCTCTTTTCCGATTTGGTGAAGGTACTTTCTGAAGCATCCGTATCCAGTAAGAAGTTGGCAGAAATGGAACTCGTGTCATTTTCTTATCAGAGAAAGGCGTAGTCTTTTCCGGTGCTCGTTTGTTCTTGAGTCCGGCTCTTGCTTTTGGTGCTCGTATGGCTCTTTGCGCTCCTCGGCCAGCAGGTCTATTGGCGGTATTCCAGTCAGCACCAATACCGCATTCTCGGAAACGGTCGAGTAAGCTGCGACGCGCATTCTGTCTCTGCACTCTTGCTAGGTTCTTCCTTGATCTCTCAATTTTCATTGCCGGAGTCCATATTGGGACTCTGGACGACATTTGCATACAGTAGCCTTCTTTTTTGTCTCTGCTATAACGATATCTGAGGTCGTGATGAACTGTACTTTATTGATTACCTGTACAGTGGACCCCCCAATTACACTATCCCGAATTACACGCTGAGTTGAAA
>JAGXCT010034626.1:0-25872 GCA_022495035.1 Philopotamus ludificatus
AAAAACATCAAATCGTCTCTTAATTATTTTAAAAACGACTCAAGTAAAAAATGTCGAGGCCACCTCGACATAGGAGTTCAAAGGGTTTATCTGAGAAAATAAAATCAAGGATTAATTTATTAAATTATTTTTAATATTTGTTTAGGTCATGGATGTTATAAGCCAGCTAAATCATACCTAAATCTAAAGTCTTGTTATACAACATACCAGCCTCGCATCTCTAATATGTTTTATCAACCCTTTGAAAGAACAAAAATATGTACATCTCATTAGTATTTAAATCGGATCAACAATTAATTTAATAATTAATATAATGAAATAAAATCTTCTAATCACACATATATTATTTTAATAAAATGGTTTATTTTCTCACACTCAATTATTAGTTAAGATATTCTAGCTGTATAAATCTCTCGTCGGCACTTCGTTTCGATTTTTCATCAAAATGTTTTTAATTCTCTGCTTTTATCTAGTGGAGATATTTTCACTCTCCTATGTTTAAAACCCTCTGAATTTTATAATGACAGTTTTTTGTAATTAATTAATTAAACCATCATTTTAACGTTAGCTTAGTAATATTTTTTGTTTGCTTGAATACAAATGACTTAATAATATTATTATATATACAATTATTAAAAAATCACGAGAAACTGGAAATCGAAGTTTTTGCTTTTAGTCATTTGAGTTCATAGCTTTTTCTTAAATATTTTTCTCATATTAAATATAATTATTTCTTACTATCCGTATATTATCAATAATTTGTCGTGTTTCAAGTTATTTATCGTGGTTCAAAGAAAGTTCACCAATTGCAATTCACCGATTGAAAATTCACCGACAGCAAAGTTCACCGCCCAGCTATTCTTCGAATCTTCACCAAATTAATAAAATATTTCTAAATAAATGCATTGAATGTAATTTTTTTGGTTGTTTTAATATTATTATACTCATTAGCATAATCTTTTAAGTATGCTATTTCTAGTTCTTTTATTTTAGTTACATATGCAATAAATGTTAATTATGTAATAAACAGAGATAGTTTGAATTTTAAACTATTTAAAACAAACAATAAATCTCTATAATATTTTCTATTGTAATAAAAAATCATAATTACTAAATCGGTGAATTCTCCTTTTGAGGAATTGCGGGGCGGTGAACTCTCAGCCGGTGAACTTCCCGGATGACATTTACCGCGATATAATTTTTTCATATTTACACCTTTAATAATTATTATATCTTCAGTTTCTTTCTTATATTTAGTTTATTAATCTTAAACAAATACTAAAATATATAGGCTCCTAAATAAGAATATTAAAACTAGCGTGCTATTGTGTTAAATAATGGTGAATGATTTTTACTGTAAATTCATATTGAAATATCATTCTAAATATATTTTTAATCAATGTTATATATTAATCAACACCTCAACCCAATATTAAAGGTTCTACTCATATGCTGTGATAATTATAATAATATAAAGGAATATTTTTAAGCTGAGCACAACTTGTTCTTAACTGTATTTAGCCATTAATGGCAAGCTTTTGCTCATTGATTTTATTTAATCAGTGCAATTACTAAATCTCTTTTGCTAGACATTTATTTATTTATTTTAAGTTAATATAACCGTTTTTTAAGTAATAATATCGAGGTAGATGCTTCACAGGTATACCAGAGGCTCTGAATAAGCCTCTGGTATACCCGTGAAGGGGGTATACCAGAGGCTTATTCAGAGACGTATTTCAAGTCAAAATATTGATGAAGAATTATGTTCATGACATGTTTTGTCGCAGACTCAGTACACGCGTCACTAGTACATTTCACTCGCACTTGGCACATCGTACCGGATGCGAGCGAAAAAAAAACATCACGCTAAAAAGTTTGTGACATATAGGATTCATATTAAAAGACTTATTCGAGAAAAACAATAATCTATTATCAATTTATCCCCATATATTTTTTTTTATTATGTATCTATACATACACAGTGGGAATAATAAAAATAAATATTTAAACTCTTTCTCTCGATAATCCTTAATGGAGATAAAACTATCAACCAAGCGAGAGATTAACGGTTCAATGTACACGTTACGCGAAGAGCAATGGACAGCTTGTGGATGTGTTAGTAATGGTCGAGAGGAGGTGGCAGATTCCCGATATATTGATTCGATCAAATCGTATCAGTGTTATTGTGATATACCATCGTTGTTGATCCCATCATTTCCAGGGAGAACTAATACATAACGACAGATTTGATCGTCCATGCTATTTTGATAATCTAGACTACGGCGATAGCTTCAAATAGCTGTTTATTAATTGAAGATCTCGTGCTTTAAGTTTGTTTTATATACCAAAGTTTATATACATTTTTAAATAATTATTTTACGCATCTCGAGTCGATTATTATGGCCTGTCGGTATTGGACTTAGCGTTGATGACGGTTGGCACAATCATGGTTTCATAGATTCTACGGAGCTATGAAGAGCCAGGCCGCTATCCGAGCCGATTCGGTGATCGGGAATTAAATACGAATTTAACCTAGCCTCGTCTGATTATTATTGTTACAATCTGGGTATTGACAGCTCGGCTTCCGGGCTCATGGCTGGCGACATGACCCGAGTTTGAAGAGTTTAGATGACCTGGAGGATCACCGTCACAGTCCTGGCATCAGGGTTGGGACGAACGTGTCTCTGCTGGAGATTGCGTAGTATCCTCCAGGTGGCAAAGACCCGCCTCAGGGTTAGAAGACCACTTATCTATGTATGTATGTATCTGCAAATTGATTGCGAACCAATTGCGCGTTTCGTTTCGATATCGGCGTGCGTGATGCCGTGAAATCGTGTAGACTAAAATTGAGCGTGTTCATCAGCTCATCAAGTAGACGAGCCGGGAGTCTGCCGCCCCGTGCCGAAGCATTCGGTACAGCCATTCATCTCAGCTGTGCAGGGTGGCAGGGGATGGGGGTGGCGTTAGGCGGATGAGGATGCGGAAGATGGGGGGTAGGGCTCGCCGTTTAAGATAAGCGAGAAACCGTTCTACAAAATGAGAAATAAACAAAACCCACGGCGCGGCACTACACACAATGAAATATTTTCGGATAGGCACTAGGGCAGAATCCATCCCCTTTGATGAATATGTATGGTTCGGCATAATGAAGGTTTCGACCGAGCCGGCTCTGCGCGTTTCACACACTTTACGATTTCTTAGCCGACGCTCTTTATTATGGCGTATCGATGCGGTGAGATTTGGCCATGATTGAGTGTATTTTTAGAATCGACAAATACTGGATTCGCTTATATACATAATTAAAAAAATAAATCGCGTATTTTATGAAGCGATATTTGAATTCAATCAGAGTGAAGGCAGCATCTCTGTTTATTTTTTTAATAATTGTTTATCATTATTTTTGTGGTGAAATGTCCATATCCGAAACTGACAAAGGACACATCAGACATCTTATGCTGCTATCTTACGACTAGAGCTAGAACTCAATCTGCACTAATTTTACATTTACGGGGTCAGTTTTGCGACCGCACTGACAAACCATCGATATTTTATGAAATGAGTCTACATTGACATTTAAATATCATTTATCGACTCAACATTAAAGGTCCTTCGAGCGAGCACCAGTCTTGGTTTGGATTAGCCGAGACTGGTGTTCCCTCAGTCGCGATCCGGAGGAGTACTACAAGGAGACTTTGTCTTTATGACGAGGTCGACGTACGAATAAAACTCAATCTAAAAGAAAACATAACGTAATCCATATGTTAAACAAGAAATCACGACAGAGATGGGGTGCCATCAGGTCCAAGAGTAGAGGTATCCTTGTCTGACCCGTCTTCAGAACTCTTTGCCAGTGTTCTATGACAGGTTTGATTTGGTTACATCCTTCTTTCCAGTTTGGCTCTCCTACGTCTTGTGAAGACATCGCCCATTAGAGCAAGGGTGCAGGTGAAATCGGGTTGACTCTTGCTCCTACTCGGCCTGCAAACACACAAAAAGCCCTGTAGACAGGGCAATTAGCTAGAAGGTCAATTAGTTTCTCAGTCCTGATCAAACTCAGGGCATATCTATAGGATGTGCTTGTAATGGAGCATGCGGCACGTAACCAGTTTCAAATTGAAAGACCCATGGCCCGTAACGAACTGTGTGAAGAAGTAGTTAGGTTTAATCCATATCATCTTAAACCTCCTCGTTACGACGTGAAAAAACCTGTAGTCGACACGGCCCGTGTTAGCCTCATCCCAGACATTACCAGTCTACGAAGACCGCAAATTAAATACTAATTGTCCCTAGCCATCCTCGTCTGATTATTATTGTTACAGTCCGCGCGTTGACAGCTCGACTCTCAGGCTCATGGCTGGCAACCTGACCCTGTATTGGAAGACCAAAACACCCTGGAGGATAAACGTCACAATCCTGGCATCATGGGTGGGACGGACGTGTCTCTGCTGGAGATCGCGTGGTGTCCTCCAGGTGACCCAAGACTCGCCTCAGGGTTAAAAGGCTACTTAAACAAAATAGCTAGTTTTGAATATTAAAAAATTTTCATATATATTTTTTTTTAATTATTTATTCCTGTAGCTATGTTTTATTGACCTAATGAGCTGGTAATCTAATGAAGCAATGTCTGGCGAATGATGTGGGTGTGGTAATGCTTGGAATTCAGCTCCTGAATTTTATCACAAGACATCCTTGACATGTAATGGCGCGCTTTGTCACGTAGAAAAATACATAAAACCCAAATACCCATTCAATTCACTTTCCTGATGCATTTTAAATGTGGTTGCACTGTGGACCAAAGCGTTGATAATTCTATTTAATCTCGGATATAAATCAATAAGAAAATTTAGAATATCATCATTCAAATTTAAAGGTATTTCAATGTTAATGACATCTTCTATATCTATATTCCCTTAATTGTAAATAATTTGTCGATATTTCCCCATTGTTAGCCGTAGTGAAATCAAAACCTCATCCCAAAGGCAATGTACAATGTCCTTAACCATAAAAATCACCAAATTATTTCAACTATATAACCATGAAAAATGTGAGATCCTTTCTCCACCGCATACGGACTCTTTAAAGCTCAAGCATAGCTATGTATAATAGATATCTTTCCATTATGTATTATAAAAATCTATCTTTTAAATGTCCAAATGTATAATCTAAGACAAATTCTGATGGTAATGGTCTGATCTGGACAAAAATTTAACCAAAACTGATTTAAAAAGTCGAATAAACACATGGATGAAATATCTAAAAATTAAAATTAAAAAAATATATATTATGTCAATGGGGTTCAATTGAGTTAAACTTAGAAAGAACGCAGGTTTTGATGATTATAAAATGTACAGATGTACAGATTTAACGTATGGAACAAAGGGCTCTGCAATTTCAATAAAATGGTGAGTTTGGACAAGCCATTATTGCTGAATATTCTATCTATGTTCTGAAGTCATGCCGAACAGACTTTATATATATATTTTGATTATAAAATACCAGAACTATTGTTTTCTGTTATTAAATAAATATAAATATTTAACCGTTAAACATATTAATTATATTTCCCATGAAAAAACTATTGAAATACATAATCTAGTAAAAACTGTTAAAGATAATATTTAATAATAAATAATCGTATTTACTCGCATTTATTTAATTTAATCAGATTAATATTACATATATACGCTAATTATGATATTGCTAAAATCCTGGATAATTGAATATATATTCAAAAACTCATTATAGCTTTGTACAAACATTTAATAAATATTCAATCTAGGCCACAATATTCATTTGATGGCGCTTTAATTCCTTGTTATGATAGAAAATCATATGGGTAATTTAAATGAATTTTCGCACGGGATAACCCCCGGAGACTGGCCTTTTTGCATCCCCTTCCGAATTTTAATTAAAACGAACTATATACTAGTTCATCTTTAATTAATATGAACGATGAGTTCGGCTCCAACCAGCTCGAAACCATATTCGGCGTGGATCGAAATGATTCCTTTGAGAAATAACCGAATACAAAATGTATGCCCGTGCCAAATGAAAACACTTCATATTTATTTCATACTTAGGCTGTGTACATATAAAAACGAATACAGAATGTTCACACAAAATTAAAATAATTAATAAATAAATATAATTATAATTTAAATAATGTTTAGAATCAAAAAACATGCTATACGAGTACTTAAATATGTATATTTTCAGGTTAAATTCGCAGGTCTTCCCGCTTTTCAGAAAGCTCTTGTGTGTGCGCCCTGATTGTGTTCTTTGTAGGCAATGGCAAAGAAAATATTCAGCGTTATTATACTGCGCCGGGCTTTTGTTGCTTTACATCTTTGAATAAACCATATACAAATGGGTCGTAAAGGTTTACGTATTTTCGGAATAGACAATCAATATATTTTATGTTGTACGTGTGTATAATTTATCGGCGCAAATCCAGCGCTTTCTGCGGTGTTTATTGGTGAGTTGGGATTTGCGCTGAGCTCTCGGCGACACGTGCTAAATTCTGCAAATTCAAAAACCCTGTTTGGCGCCAACATTCAAAATATTGCGGTCGGTGCTGTTACAATCTCTAATCGACATGTATCGTATTATATAAACGAATTATTTTATGCAGAATATATTAAATATCATTTTAATAAAAAATAAAAGCAATGAATAAAGTTAACGCCATGATATATATATCATTGTTTTTTAACCGCATTGAAAGAATCATGATTAAAATGGAAATGCTATGCTAGGCAATTTTACTTCTTTCTACAGAAGAGGGTATCTATGGCGAAAACGAAACCAAAAAGCATGATAATCACTTTGATTGAAAATTATTTTCTAGCTCAATAAACTGCTCTTTTAAATTTTGACCAACACTTTCTACGCCTTAAAAATTAATTAAATAACCAAGCTGGTATTACAAGTTCCTGTAAGTCTTTGAATCGTATTATCATATCTTCGATAAAGTCGTCAATGTGGCAACAGTATGTTTTCAAATCAGAATCCTTGAACATATCTTCTTTCAATTATAGTAAAGAAGGAAACTGATCGTATTCTTGTCGACAAAGATTATTTTTATATAATTTGAGTTTATTGATAAAGCTTAGTACAACTTATTTGGCTTCAATGAGGTTGATATTGTTTTCTTGAAGTTTCAAGAGATTTATCTTTTTGAATATATCCGAAAGATATATCAAATAGTGCATAAAATCTTTTTTAACAATTTCCTTACGATAGCCATCTTACTTCTGTATGTAAGATAAGTCTTTCGAATTCCTAATCATATTCTTTACACAGTTGACAGAATAAATTATTTTTTATAACAATACTCATCGATTTGTGAAGCACAAATTTAATATTTCTTTGGTTAAGAATCACTTATTCGAGATTTTTTGCATACAAAAGTTTATAAAATAAAATTAATGGTTAGAGGCTTACAATTGGTACTCTTAAATAAATGATTAAATTCGTGGAAATTAGATTTCCTTCATTTACTTTGCCTTCTGAGAATCCGCATTGTGCATTGTCGTAATATAATCTCATTTTCTCAGATAGGTTTCCGCTAAGATTTTCTTTTATGTCATACTTTATTTAATGAATTAAATAGACAAAATGTCGCTGTCAAATATCATTTAAATATTTTACAATATTGAACAAGAAACATTATATTTAGAACAATATTACGGATCCTAATAATGATATATTTAACGACTAAATAATGACTACAGCCAAACAAAACTAAGAACATTATTGTAGTTGACGAAGTTATATATTTTCAAGATTAATCAGCTAGACACTGCTTTCCGAAAGGTTCTGATCAACAGGATTGCTTAAGATTCTCTTAAGAACTCTTGCGATAACTCTTTAAAATTAAATATCCTATTATCAAATGTAAATAAAATGATTGTCCAGTTAAAAAAAATGCAAAAATGTTCAGGAACAGGTAGATCTGGACCCCAAGATTGACTGACACATAAATTATCCTCAGATATGCTCGCACAGATGATGAATCTCTCCATAAGAACAGTCCGAAGGCATTTCCATGATATTGTGCTTCAAAAAAATTGTTTGAAATAACCTATATTGTCTAAGTTCCAGAAACAACGCCGATACAATTAGATACAAAAGACTTTGGTATTTTTTCTGACAAATGCTGATACTGCGAATCTAGTGATAGATAACTTTGGAATTTGGGTATAATTGCTAAATATACATTGCAAAAATATCATAAATATGTAATTAACACGTACACATTATAAAATGTTATCACGTGGATCAATAAATTATGTAAAATCACGATTTTTTCGGGATTTTTCGAGAATATTTAAATAAATTTTCCTACTCCTGAGATTCAAAAACATACAAAAATTAAATTATTCAGTCTAAGATAGTGAGATAGTAAAAAATCATAATTTTTCTGAAACTTTAATAGTTTATGTCGGTGTAAAAATTTGTACATAATTCTCAAATCCAGGTAATAAAAATATAGAAATCTTCAAATGAATTAAGATATATTTCTTTTTTTAGTAGGACTGATACAATTCGTTTTAAATATTATTTACGTAGTTATATCAATCGAAACGCGGAAAATTTTTAATCAGGTAACATATAGAAAATCAATAGTATTAGTAATTTTAAATTAAATTTAAAACCTTATAGGCAATTCAATTTATTATACGCAAAAAATAAAACATCTATAATGTGCATTAAATTAATCTGCCACGACTGTATGTCGTTGCAAATATAGAACTGTATTATATTTTAGAATATAACCTCAATTAATGCTTCTCTATACTATAATAATTAATCATTATTTAAACATGTGCATGTGATCAGGATTTCATTAGCTAGGCAGATAATTTAATTTCATAATTATTTGAATATGCAAATGTACGTTTGTATTCGTAAATTTGCAATATTAACTGCTTTGTCATTGTTAGAGAATAATTATAAATCCGCTTCATGTACAAAGTTTGCTTATTAAAATATATTTCATCATTAAAAATCAAATTATATTAATTATGTTAAATTCAGAATGTATTGATGTATCTAATAAATATCTCATGTTTCTATTAAAATATCTATTAATCAAATCCTGATTTCTAAACGAATTCTAATGCAAACTTGTATCGGCTTAGCAAGAGAACTGTACCAAAGCTTTGGGGTAGGATTATACATACATATTTAATATATTTGGAAGGCGGACTGTGGGCCAAAACATTTACATATCTAGACGGCTAGACAACCTACAAACATACATTCGGTCCATGGATAAAAATTTATCGAAAACTGAAACGGTTACAAACAAACGCGATATGAAATCACAGCAAAAAAACAACGTGCAGAGATATCATTGTTCAATTAAAACGATATATTCGAATTTTATTATTTGCGAAACCGCAACGCGATAATGTCAGGTAATAATATTAATTTGAGTGCATATAATAATTACTAATTATATATTTAATTTGAATTCGAGGATAAATTCAGTGATAAAGCCGCTGCGCGAATTTCCAACAAAGAGCGAAAATGGGAAAACTCGTAAAGATCAACTTGCAAAGATCAGTTTTTTTGTTCGGTTTTTGGTTTCACGACTGGTCGCTTTATGGCCGTGTGTTTCTATAGTAGACAAACATGTACATATATCCATTCATGTATTATATGTATATAAATACAAATAATAATATTAATTATGTTGCATTATATGAAAATTAGCCTAATTTATGTTAGATTATTTTGTAATATATACATTTTATACATGTATTTAATTATTAGTTTTTTTTTATGACTAACGTGCGTTATTGAATCGTGTAAATAAAATAATATTTATACAATAAAATACTTTTTTTAGATAAATTGATTAGAATTATTTTTTTCGTGAACGTAATGGTCTTAATAATAAATATTTAAATATAGTCGCTAGTTTACTACACCTCAACATATTTATTCTATTTCTATTCTAGTATTCTATCTATTTTAGTACCGAATTTATTTAAATAAAATAAAACAAAGTATTGTAGTGTGTATTATGAAAAATTAAACTAAAAACGACATTGATTGGTTTTTGTTTTCATAAGAAAACTTTTTTGACTAGCATTATTTTACTTCGTGTGACTTAAATTATCTCAATTTAACGAAATTAAATTAGTCCAAAATTTCAAGAGGAGAGTATTAAAAATGCCGACATTATAAATTTTTCATATTATAAAAAGGCTTAGAGGAGAGTAATTTCAGTGTTATTTAAAAATTTTATATTACAATGTAAATTAAATATGTGAAGTATATTTTGTAATTACACACGTGATTGATTTAAAGTTATGATCAATTTTATTTTGAATACAGTAATACCCCGACTCACGCTACTGCGATTAAAGTTGGTTTTTTAAAATGAGGAGATCCCTAGAAAATTGTTAAGTAAAGAAATAAAACTTTAAAAAAATCTGTTCAGTCTTTAAGGTTGTTAAAGCTAATAGATTTGGAATTAAATAATGCTAATGCCAACGAGCTATTGGATTAACACAGTAATCGAAGATAAAGAAGGTCTCAGCTCAATAAAAATGGGCATAAAAATAGTATGCGATGAAGAAATTCCGCTTAAAAATAAAGTATTACATTATTCCGAATGTTAAAAGAATTATTAGATTTAATGAAGCCATCGACATCAGAGAATAACTTTTCTACATAACCCATTTTATTTTTAATTTCAAGTTAATTATTTTTTTCTAGGCTAGTAGATTCGTTAGTCCGAATTTGATAAAATGTATATGTGTACTTTTTATTCAAAAATTTGTACCCTTTTCTTGAAATATATATTAATAAGTAAATTTATATATATTATAACAGTAATATTAATTTAAAAATATCTGAAATAATTCATTTTTGATATTTTTTAATTAAAAAAACATAATTCTTTAATAAAACAATAATTTAAAATATATTTTAGTTTAAATGAAGGAAGTTTAATTATTTTACACTTTAATATAATAATATCAAGATGATTCTTTGTTATAATGCTTCTGGGGATTTGATGGTGAAACCTTTATTAATAAAATGAGCCCTCAACCTTGCCCTCAGCCCTTGTATAGTCAGTACAGCTCCTCGTTGCTTCGGATATGCCATTCTCCATCGTTAAATATGGCTTGAAATATTCGTCTCAGAATTCTCCTCTCCAGGCCTCGAATCTCTACTCTTCGACTCTCAGGGGTTCAAGGATTCGTCCTTGGAATTTGGGCATGTATTTTGTCTTAAACTCGTTAATCCATATCATTATTCACTGGGATGCATCCTTGAGAGCCGCTCGAGATCTAGTCACAATGTCTATGTCGTCCGCATACGCAAGAAGCTGCACTGATTTATTAAGAATGGTGCCAGTTGTTTTCAGTTGAGTCTCTTATCATACTTTCTAATGCTATGTTAAACAACAAACATGCCAGAGAGTCACAAATTCTCAAATTCTTCAGATAACTCAGATTGAACACGCACTTTGCATCTGACCTCCGACAGTACAAGCCTTACCATATTTGTTTACAGTTCTTTACATTTGGATAAAGCACCAGATCATCCCTAAAATTTATATGATCAAAATGTCGAAATTGTATTTTTATATTTATAATATTCAAATATAATATATAAAGTGGACATACTAAGTTTTAATAAATAAATGCGATAGAAGAACTCTACTTCTTTTGTATGTATTTACGAATATTGATCATGAAAAATAATATAAAATTACATTTTTATAACCAAAATAATTTTACGAGCTTTTTTGTCGAATAACTTTGAAGAGAGCTAATTTAAACGTATTTGTAAAACATAATTGGTAAAATAAACCGCTTAATTGAGCAATCTTCTCCGTTACTGAATAGAATCTTCAGTCAATAGACATTAATTGCTTTATTTCAAGCTATTTTCAACCGATAATGCAATCGCTGGTGCAGTATTTTCTTTTTATATGCACAGTGATGCATTTATTGTATTTTTTGCTATTAAAAAAATATTTTTAATAAATTGGTATGATATCATTGACTTGTACAAGATCAAAATTCGTAATCATCGCTCTGTTCAAATTAAATCCCCGCATCCAGCTGGCTTATAAATTATACGTGCGTTTCTCAATTTGTGGTATTCTTGTCAGAAAGTCAAACAAGACATGTCGATAGGACACTCTAAACATAGCAAACATGGTATATTGTGTACCTCAGTTCAATTTAGTTTCCAATAGTTTCTTAGAATTGAGGCCCCCTTCCCACAGCATCCTTTGCGTATTCTGCCCGGGATACGCTCATATTGAACCGGGCCAAACAAACGGCACAAAGGTAACAATGCGCGACTACAAATAATTTCGTACCATCGAAATGACGTATTAATACTATGGGCGCTAATATGTCTATCGTGAATGTATACTTTTTATTTCAGAGAATGCGGCACGGGTCGATGAAATCCGATCGGATATTTGTCTAAAATCCGCATTAATCTGTCCATCACTGCCGAATGTTAGTTAGTTGTTTATCATCTTCTAAATAGACTTCAATCGTCCGATATCATAAATACATTTCCATTGTTGGGCCATTGTCACGAACAGCGCCCACGGATCATGGCGGAAGGGATCGCAACTGTGTCTCGGCGAAAACAATATTTCGGCGGTATCGCGTTTCGACGCCCTTTGATGCCTTTGTCGTCGTGTACGTGGAAGTGCTCTGCTCGGATTGCGGCCGAAATAAATTATCGCGAGTATCGGATTTCGTCGTAATACAGGTAATAAAATTGATTACTTCGATACTGAAATGAGCAATTAGCGAAAATATTGCTCTGCCATTTTTGTACGGCCCGCGTCACAAACAGACGCCCACTCTGATTAGGGTATAAATTGAAACCGATCTGTGATACGTTTCGGGCAAGTATTTTTTTCCGAGTTATGAAGAATTAAATATTTATATTTAATCCATTAATTCCAATTGCCACATTTTTTTGATACTGTCGTTATGTTAGCAGTGGCGGATTTAATAAAATTCAGAGAGACTCAAAGTTGAGCTCCCAAAATAAAAAAAATATTTACTAGTTTAGAGTATTCCCTAAATATAAATTGATAAATGAATAAAGCCTATGTTATAAAATCAATGGTCACATTTCGTGTTCTTATGCTTCGCTATAAAGAATGTGCCTTCTTCCGAGATGACGGACCAATCAGAGCGTCCGCATCCCTTTTATAGACAAAAAGTTTTCATATTTTATGCCTGCTACAAAAACTCCGTTTTTGTCAGTAGATTGGTCGTTGTCTTTTCTAGGCAAGTGACAGGGGTGATTCGCTTACTCTGTCATGTCAATCATCTCCGTGATTTCTCTCGTACCAGAATGCGTCTCTGGGATCTTATAATAGTGTTATTGTTACCAAAACTCTGGGATCTTTATTATCATCATCTCGTACCGGAGATACGTCTCCGGGATCTTTATCATCATCTCGTACCGGAGATACGTCTCCGGGATCCTTTTCATCATCTGGTACCGGAGATTCGTCTTCGGGATCTTTTCTTCATATCTATTATTGAACTGACGACATCTGACTCATTTCTTTAATAAACATCAATATCAAAACAAAGCGTGTTTTCACTTGATCTCAATCTTCGAAGCGATCGTCAACTACTGGACGGTCGAACGTTTTGGCGCCAACGGTCGTGTACCTTTTTGATACGCTAGCTCGGGTGCCTTAGCATAATTGGTGGTAGCGGTGGTATACCATTTTTGGACTACTGTCGCGCCCCTTAACATAATTGGTGGCAGCGGTGGTAAACCATTTTTTGGACTACTGTCGCGCGCCCCCTAACACCTATTACAATATTTTTAACCATGTGCGCTAACTGTTCGGCAGACCATGGTTTACATTCCCGTTGATATTTTTTTGCTTTGAAAATTATCGACAATGCACCAGGACATCCATCTTGTAAAAATATATAAGTTATATTTCATCCTCCGAATACAACCTCCATTATTCAACCAATGGATCAAGGCGTAATATACACATTTAAAAAGTATTACCTACGAAATACATTTAGGTAAGCAGTCAGAGCTGTTGATGGACAGAACGGAAAATCGTTAACCCAATTTTGGAAAGAGTTCAACATTTATAAAGCTTTTCAAAAGTGATGCCTGAAATGAAGTTGCAATATCTACCATGAGTAACAAATAGAATAAGCTCATCCCCCGATTAGTTGATGACAGTAGTACACCAACTAAAGAAGTTTACGTAGTTATTCAAGATCTTGTTGAAATAACCAAAAAAACTAAATTAAAATCTAGTTTGATTAACATTATTCAGCGAAAATGAAACTGTAGGAATTTATTGAACAACACTAACAATTTGAAACAGCGAAGATGGGTGAATATTAAAATATGATCCGGGATGTGTTAGCTGGTCTCGAGCCTCAAGATCCTGATACTGAAACGATCGCGAAAGTTACAAAAGCAATGTATATCTTTGGTCGGCACCCTCATGTCTGAGGATCGTGATCATTCTCGTTCCGAAAGTTCTTGATTTAGTCTCTCCGGGATTCTCTGCATTCTGCATCCCGCATTGCAGCTACCACGGTGGAGCCTGTGGCGGTCTTCACTTGGTCACTCCAGTGGGTGGGCACTCTGCCCATTCCCCTGCGTCTTTGTACGTTTCCAAGCGCGACGAGCTTTTCCAGGCTATCGTTTCTTCGGGCGAGATGCCCAAAGTATCAAAGAATCCTTTTGAGACATATGGTCGAAAGTCGGTTTTCTTTATAGTTCCCCATTTCTTTTAGAACGGACACATTTGTGCGTTTAGCTGTCCATGGTACATTCTTAGACGTCGCTAGCACCACATTTCGAGCATCAATTTTTTCTTCTTCATATTTTCCTTTACGGTCCAGGTTTCTACGCCGTAAATAAAAAATTGAGAATACCAGACTCTGCACTAAACGTTTTTTTGTCTTTTTGGATATCCCCCTGTTTTTCCAAATCGTTGATAGCTTTGACATCGCGACATCACTATTCTTAGCTTTTATTTCCGGCTCACGATATCCATTGCCTCGTAGTAGTGATACGAGATAAAGAAACTCTTCAACCTCTCCAGATCTGGAAGATTAGCAGATCTGGATAGCTGATTATTCCTGTCGATGATCATCTGCTTGGTTTTGGTAATGTTGATCTCGAGTCCTAGTTTCTTACTTTGATAGATAACTTTTTTGAGCAGATCGGTCATTTCTTCTTTTCATATATATTGCATGATACACTTTAATTAATGAAAAAAATAAAAGATCTAAAAGACAATTATCACTGGACCGATACAACGCGAGTTACGCGATGTTTCGTCTTACGCGAAAACCTTAGGAACTAATTATTCGCGTAATTCTAGGACTTGGTGTAATACAAATACGCTTTAAAAAACAGGAAGCCGTTTTGTCTAATAATAACTCGTATCCTTAGAATGCAAGTTTTAGAAGCCATTGCATTAGGCATTTAGAGAGTCCCCATATACGACCAAACAGAGGCCCCCTGAAAGAATCCCTGATTTTTTCTAAAATAATATGTAACTTAATGATACACTAATAATAAAGATAGAAGAGAAAGTGGTTTTTTTTTCTCTCTGGCTTTTTAAATACATATAGTTATGTGAGAATAAATATACTTCTAAAACTTTAAGAATATTCATATTGATTAAAATCAGAAATACACAAACCGATGATTTTAGCCTGCGAGCTGCTGACAAAATCTGACGAACCTAATTGAGAATATTGAAAATTTTCTTTTTCGAGCTGCGTCGCTTCGTTCCTTAAACAAGGTTGTCAAACATCTTTTTATCCTTTCCTTATTCGCATTTATTTATTTGTTATATTATTTTTTTAAATTTATACGTGTTTAGTCAACATAACTTCAGTGTAGATTATTTTTAATTATACAATTTTTTACAAAAATGATCTTTTGTGTGGAGGGGGGGGAACAAATGGACGTCAATTAATGTTTTAATATACGTTGTACCCCTGGCACTGTTTACTCACTTGCTTAATTTATTATAAAATATCTAAAAGGTTTTATATGTTAAGGTGAGCTGGACAATCTTTCATGTGGAAAAATGAAGAATTTTCGCCCAAACACAACTCGGCATAATGCATCAGCCTCTGTATTCGCCCAGCATGGACCCCAGCCACTCTTTCATATCGTTAAAGATGAATACAATCTTAAAAGAACGATGTGTTAGCATTGTTAGGAATGTATAGCTAAAATTAGATAAAATAATATTAATTAATTAATTTTATTTTTACTATATGAAGATCGAAGAATGGTATGACAGAAAAAATCTATTTACCCGTATAAAGACTCTGAGGATGCAAGGGTAGTGAGTCTTCTAAGAATTTATAAATTTCGTCTGAAGGTACTAAGTTAGAGTACTATCAGAGTACTAAGTTAGTTCAGTCGCTGTTAACTTGCATGACAACGAACAGATACAAGCCATGACACTGGTTGATGAATGATAAAAAGTTTATCAATAAAAACCAAAACTCTACCTTTTATTCTATTAAACCTTTAAATATTCATATGCGATAATATAATATATAAAAAAAAAATTTAAAGGATATTCATTACATATAATCCTTGGATGTTTTTAAAGACTTGGCCGTTAAAAGTCTTTCTAATAATTCCTTCATGCTTCGCAATTCAAATATCTTCCGTATTTAGTAGCAGCTTGTAAATCCTTATCGGCCTATTAAAAAACTTCATTATCAAAAAGAGTAAAATTATTTTTATTACATTATTAACCTTTGCTCCACTGTCCACACGTATTGGACAACTAATGTTACCAGCAGCTCCACTGTTCACAACGTGTGGACAAATTTTATTAAATTATTTTACGAATTATTTTTAGCATTTCTGATATTTTTTTTTGCCTGATGGGGTCAGGTATATGTCCTAGAAGAGATAATAAATATTGAACATTCACATTTTGTTTCTTGGAATGTGAAAAAAAATATGTCGGGGTGCAGGTATAATGTACACTTTCAACGATATTTAGTATCTGTTGAACTGTGTCACTGATAGGATTATTATTAGTGAAGTGTTTCAATATTTTTTGGATTACCAGTAGGACATCCTGTGTGTTTTAGATAATTATATATAGTTGAAAATGGGCTAATTTTTAAGAAAATGTCTCGAGCTTGGAAGATCTCCACTGTCAATGAATTTGAAAGCAGTGATGACGAATACATGAATAAATTGGATGAGATATTAGAACGACTGGATTTATCTGAAGAAGAACATTTCATTGGATCAGATTCCACAGTTGGCGTATCGTTATCCTACTACATCTTTTTGTAAACTGACTCTAATTCTGAGGGAGATGTTGGCTCAAGAGTTGTAGGACGGCGTGTTATGCAGATTCATAGTGATAGTAAAAACGATAGTGTTGTTTCGCCTCCAGTTATTACTACTACATCATGGGTGGATGTAACAAATATTGATCCATATATATCGAACATTACTTTCTCAACTGGGACATCTAATACGGGGCCGAAGATACGTTAATTAGCTTGGAGATAAACGTATTGTAACAATGCTAGAGTACACGAAAGTATACATCATCATCCCAATCCAGTGAGAAGAGGAGAGTCAAGAAGATCTCAACCTACTACCCAACCCGAACTTATCAGAAAGCCAGCCTATTAATAGTGTAATTACATAAAAATATGGGTGGGGATGGGCGGCCCGGTAATATGCGACGTCATATTGTTTTATGCGAAAAAAACTCTGAAATGGTGGAGAGGTATTTTTTTTTTTGGGGGGGATGGAAACATCCATTGTAAATTCTTATATTATATACCGAATGTGAGAAAAAAAGAAGGTAGAAAACCCCTAAACCAAAATTTCGACGAGAGTTTGTTGATGGAGTTAATTGGAGAATTTCACGTGCCGAGAGAAGTCCAAACCGGCGCGATGCGTCGACAAGTGATCAGGAACAGAGTTGGATGGGTGCTCCCATTTCATATATGATGGCACAAAATGCAAAGACTGTTTGGTATGGCACTGATCGCAATACAACTGGAAAAAGAAGAAGAACAACAACATTTTTTTGCGATACGTGCGAGCGAAAACCATCCCTTCATCCAGGAGAATGTTTTAAAATATACCACACTACAATTTTTTATTAAATTTGATTCAATAAATAAACATCTTAACAATAAAATAAATTTACATTTTTTAACAAAAAACCTGTTTTACCCACTTTTTACAAAATTATCTTTTATTTGAGAAAATTGTCTAAAAATTGCTTGGAGCTGGTAGAAACTTTTTGAAAAAACCTTTGGAGTGCAAAGGGTTAAATATATTTTATTATTTCTCATCAATTCAATTAAAAGCATTATTTTCAAATTTACAGGATTGTATTTCATAAAAGTTTTGCTAATTAATTAATAGCGCTTCGAAAAGGTTTCTACAATTCAGACAATATCTGTAGCTATGAGAATAAAATTCGAGAAATAGTTTTATCGCTAAATATACCAAGGAAGCCAAAAACAATATTGTTTTAAAAAGTAATTATTTAATATAAACTCGTTATTAATACGCTAACATTTATTACATAACACGTATCGTTCATTGGCATCATGTGCTTTAATTTGTTGTATTTTCTTTTTCATGTATCCTTAACAAAGTTTCTGTTTATCAAAAAAATATGTTTTAAGTAAAATATTGCTTTGTTGAATTTCTGAGATGTATGTCCATGTAAGATGTAATGAAAATAAAACTAATATGTATTACATTTAGCTTTTAGTTGGCTTTTCTTTTGAGTACTCGTTATTACTGATAAAATTAATAATTTGATAAATAATTAATAAGACACTTTACAATATTCATATTTCTCAGATTTTTATCATTGGAAAATTGAACTTTTTTTAAACCCATTACGTCAGAACCCTAATTGATTAGAAACACATATGGGATCATATTTAAAATAGACACAGCACGAATAAAATTGCAAGATTAGGACGATTATTAAAAATTAAAATAAAGTTTCCACTTCTCTATATATTTGTCTCTCTTTAAAGTTTTCTTTCAACACGATGATCCAGCAGATTCCATTTCTCGTGTTAAGCAAGGAATGATTTTTTTTATTAATATTAAAACAATTGATAAAAATTGCTTTTACTATAAAAACAAATTAATTTTATATATCATAAATCGATAATAAAACGAAAATGATTTTCCAACACGAGTGGGGTATTAACTTGCCAAATTGAGCATGAATTTCGCAAAAATCGGTATTTTATATGAGTTATTATAAAAAAAAATATAAAGAAAAACAGTCATAAAGAAAATCAGGTTGGAAAATCAATTTAAGCTAATCGAGTGCGATCGGCGTTCTTAATAAACTATTAAAAAATAATGGATAGCATTTTCAGAAGTGTACTGATAAAAATATGTTTGTTATTAAAAACATTTAATTTTTAACCTTATATAAAATTATTTATTATGAGTAACATCGTTCGAGCGATTTACATACGCGCTGTGACCTATCCCCTGATTTAGTATGGACCTCACCTCTTTTTTATGCGGTTTTCATTTAAGCTCGCATACGTGGAGCGTATTTTACTGTCGCATATAAAACAAACGTTTTATATGGTTTTTTTTTAATTCATATCACGTTACTTTTCCATTCATTCGAGATGATTTTTTCTGTTCATAATCTCGAAACGGAACTATCCCGATGATACGCTCCACCGAATCTCGGTTCACTTATCGGGCCAGAATTTATTTTTTCCGGATGGAAAAACTCGCAGTGTTGAGAAGTCGTGCATTTGTTTCTGGGTCGACGCTGCGAACAATTCCGTCCGTGGAAACTTTGCTCTTCTTCTCTTAATTTTAATGCGCCGCCACCCACTCTGGCTGTTTGTTTTCAAGAAAACTGCTTTGAATAAATCACCGGAAGCTTCTATTGTTTTGATCCTGGCTATTCAGAATTTGCATATTTTCCTAGCCGGACACTTTCTTGTTTATTTTTTCCGGCGAGCGCCCTCCGACGCCGTCATATTTTACATTAAATTGATTCGGCCATGACGCGTAATCCATATCAATTAGCCGACATGCTAATTTGAGAGAAATTCTCAAAATATCTGCTTTAACAGCCTATTCCATTGTATTCGCAGCGAACGTGAGCAAAATCGCAGAACGGACGCAGTACATTGAGAGGAAAGCTTATTATGCAGAATTAATCCTATTGGAGTATCATCGCAAATATTTTCAGGTACCAATTTACTAATTATAATAAAACGATATCAGATGTATCGTATTGTACATGTATTATGGTTTTATTGCTTTATAAACTGGATCTGTATTTAATGCCATTTTATTTCTTACAGCATGTAACTGCAATACGAGTTGTAAAGTTAATGTCGGGAATCAGTTGTTTTACACAAAATAACACTTACTTCCTTTACGACCATGTAATAAAAATCCTTTTCCTCGGTAAGCACAGGGATCGCATATAAAATATATTAATACAAGCCACAACTAAGGATAATAAATATTTTAAAAATAATGAACAATATATGATTTATTTTGCTGAAAAATTCATGAAAAAGCAATACTTTTACGGGAATGAGTCAACATTTCTACAATGAATCCCTTTTATCCATATCAAAAAGTAGTGCTAAACAGAGAAAGTGGATCTAAAAATATACGCCAAGTTCAATTTGGCTTTATTTTGTTGGTTTTGTGATCTGGAGTGGAATCCAAGAGAAGAATAAAATACGTAGCTATAAAAAAGGGTCAAATTATATATATACGTATATATATCTTTAAAGTATATAATTATTTTAACAATGTTATTTTTTGCTGCATATCAAGTTAGTTTAATTTCTTGAACGAAAGCCAACGTCCCTTTGATGTCGCAAAAAATGTTTATATTGTTTGGCCCAATTTCGCGTTGCAAATGTGTGTCAATGAACGTTATGACATTCAACATTTTGTTCGTACAATAAATTGCAGCGAATTAGCGAGCTGTTCTGCATGCCGTAAATTTTAAAACTTAATCAGGCCGAAAACACACAACAATATAATTTATATTAATTAATTAAAATGCCGCCAAAGCTCTGTACTCGACGGGATAAATTAAAAACGGCCCGAGCCGAGAGGACGTCGTGCTTTTTGGCCGGCGACATTAGGAAAAATGAGTCATTAGTCGGAATCACCCGTGGCGCCGTTTTAATTTGGAACCCCCCGCTTTTTGTTTTTATTTGCAGTGTGGCCCTTTGTAGTCCTCCATTTAGGGGCATGTTCTTTGTGGGGCTCTTTTAGTGTATGTCGAAACTGTCGTTGTGACAAACTAGCGTTAACAGAGTGCAACTGGAGCGCTGTGCTTTCTTTTCAGCCGACTGAAGCAGAGTATCCAACAACTACTAAGTAGGGCAATAACAAAACTACTTGGCTATTTATCTTAAAATATGAATGGAATATTTAAATAAAAATGCTAGATTTATAGCCCCATGCAAAATAGGGTTGATATGAAAATTCCAAATAATAATAATTTAAAAATAATATGTCTAAAAACATTAATATGGAGAATGAACCTGAAAGAAGACGGCGTAGTCAAGTAAATAAAGTGGCTTTAAAAACTGAATTTAAATCAAAGCCATTATCCCTTTCAGTATGGGGCGCATGACGTACATGCGCATACAAATCGTGTCCAGGATGCGGCCGCATGTCATACATGCGCGAGATTCTTTAAAACTTTAACTTGTTACATGTAAACTAGCCCGAGTTGAGTGATGGTGTATGTTTTAAAAATCAGCTAATAAACACGACCAACAAAAAAAACTTACAACCTAAAAGTTATATAAGCCATATAAAATATAAATACGAACCGTAGTCATACAAATCGCGCGTCGTGTATCGACCCGCCGCATTGAAAGGGTTAATGATTATCAGCGAATTATCCAATAAGATCAGCATGTCCTGTACTACATCGGCATAGGCCCAAACAGCCCTATTGTAAAGCTCTGGATCATCCAACACCCCACTCCATCTCATTCGATCGGCCGTCATGACGCTCCATCTTTCGAACAGTCTCAATGATGCAGCATCTCTCTGTACACAGTCCTACCACCTCCTCTTTGGTCTTTCTCTTCTCCGGGGACAGAAAGGTTTGTTAAACATAAGCCTTTTTGGAGGCTGACTGTCCCGCATCGGCGTCTGATCACTCTGACGACATCTATGACCTGTCTATACTTGTATAGATCCCGGTCTTGCTTAAGTTTTTCTTCCAAATTCTTTTTCTTTCTCCTAATTGAGTTATGATTTTTCCATCCATCAGTTTCAGAAGATTCCATCATTTTCCTTAACCTTATTATATCGTATTGTCGTAAAAAATGTCACGATCAATCGTTTTTCGTTCGACCTTTGGGTCTCTTATATGATGATTCCTGATCTACAGCGTCATATTGTAGATCCCTAGCCTCATCCAACACCCTTCTCCATGTTATCCTTTCTGCCGCTACGTTACTCCATCTTCCGGTTTGTTCCAACGATGCAGTATACCTCGGTACACAGTCTAACCACCTCAGCCTTGATCTTCCTCTCCTCCGGGGACAGGAAGACTTGTTAACTATAAGCCTTTTCGGCGTCTGACTGTCCGACATCATTGACACGTGACCGGCCTCCCAGCGTCTGGTCACTTGTATAGTCGATACAGATCCTCGTTGCTTTGGATACGCCATTCTCCATGGCTGAATATGGCTTCAAAAATTCATCTCAGAATCCTGCTCTCCGGGATATCCAGTTGTCGCTCATCTTGCTTTGTCAGTGTCAAACATTCAGACCCGTATGTTAGAACGATACCTAACATAATTAGAGTAATTTAGAGATTAAGCTTGGTCTTCCTTGAGAATTTCGATCATAGATGCTGTTGGAGTCCAAAGTGGCACCGGTTTCCCAGCTAGGTTTTTCTTCGTAATGCTAAATTAAATTTATTATTTTTTATTATAACTGAGCCGAGATATGTAAATTCCTGGACGGCCTCGAAGCTATACTCTTCGATTCTCATGGGTTTTAAAGGATTTGTCCTTGGAATATGGGTATATATTTTTCTTGGTCTCATTGATCCTCAATCCCATGTCCATTGCCGCTCAAAATTTCCAAAATACATTTAAAAACTGATTTTTTCTAAGCAAAACATAGTTATTCATGATATGCTTCATAATTTGGTCGATATTTTAAATGACAACCCTCTCGGCAATGTCTCGCCGTAGACTGAGCTCTCGTAACACGTATCTCGCGCACGTTTTACTCGCACTCGGCACATTGTACCGGATGCAAGCGAAAAAAAACTTCGAGTGCGGGACAACAGCGGCGAATATTTTTGTTTTTATAATTTTTTTTCGCAATTGCAAAGAATAAAGAACAATATTTATTTATACTATTTATTCTTTAAACTTTTTTAGGTAAATACAAAAGGTTTATAATGTGTAGAATTTATATAAAACTAGTTATTCGAAAATAATCAAAAACTTGGGGTCTACAATAGACTCATCGACACGGCTAGATGATCATAGTGTTAGGAGAATTAGAGTAGAACGCAAAATCATAATTGGATGAGACAAATTAATATTGACATACATCTCATTGTGACAGAAGGATCGTCTGAATGGATAATGATTAAGCTATGAATATTATTTTATTTCTAAATAATATTTTTATATAAATTTTATCTTTTTAATGGACTCGTGCACATTACCAATTAACACCATCTAAAACTTGTCTAAAGGCAGCAATGAAATCTCGTCCTAACATTTTCATTTACCATTCCGTGTAGTGCATAACCTTGATGGCGCCGTTTTCATTCCGCCCTCGCACAATAAGGTGCTGTTTTGTTCTGCACGTTTTTCAGCTGAAATCGGTTAGCGCAAGCAATTCGGAAGCATTTCTCAACAATTACCGCATTAAATCACATTTAATATGCCAATAAAATTGCGGAAGCGTTTAAAAAAAAACAATGAGAAGACGTGCGATCAAACTACTGAAAATCATAAAGTGAAATAAATATGATTCATACCGCGTAATACGGAGTACGTGTTGGCCAAAACATTCGGCGGACCGACTGCAAAAATGCGAAATCCGCCCATGGTAAACCGATAAATTTTAAAACTACCATTTCGCGTGATAAGATTTATTGGCGCTCTCCTTTTATTCCTTCGCCCCCCGTTTGCTCTCTTTTAAGTGCTTTTTTGCTTTATCCCTCCAAGAACAAAGCTCCAAAGTTTAAGTATTGCGGTTTTGTTTCGGTGATGAGAGTGCCCTGCGATTCTGTGACACGCTTTCTATTGTCTCGCAAGAGTTTTCCTTTTTTATTATTTTTTCATTCTCTATTCGTTTGCTCATTGACACAACAACTGAATTACCGGAGAGCATGCGAATCTTCTACAGACGCATAATATTAATCAATAATCGTAATTATTCTATACAATAAAACATATTTAATTAAGTATTTCATTTGTTATGTACTAACATACATTTATATATATTTGCAAAGGTGTACAATGTTTCTTTTATAAAACAATGCATTCAAAGTATTCAGATTTTCTTATACAACTTGTTATTCAAAACAAGTTCTTCTTTGTCGATGCGAATCAGAACATTCTCATTGGTAACTCTATCTACACAAAAGATTTTCTGTAAATATGTTCAGTAGACGTTTATAACTTATTATAATTTTTAATTAAATCATACAATTGTACTAGTTTTTCATTGGGATTAAATAAACTTTGTGCTATTTTTTTATAAAATGTAAAAAAAATAATTAGAGCATAAATTTAAATTATAAAAAAAATATTTTTTAACTCCTAATACGTTTACATAAAATCAAGGATTCTTAAACTATTTAAGAAGAATTAAAGTTTTGATTTAATTATTATCACACACATTGTGCCAGTGTTTTTCCAATTCTCTAACCATTTTTGAAACGCTATTTTTAATGAGGCGTTTAACTCCTTCTGCGATATCGTCTTTAACTCATCAATGCTAAAAAACGTTTTATTTTATTTTATTTATCTTCATAAATAGAAATACCTCGCAAAAATCTATATACGGCGAATACGGAAACTAGGGCATCATTATGAAGTTGATTTTTGCCTAATATATTTTCCACATTTTCCAATTTTTCATATAAAATTGCCGATTACACTAAAACATGCTGAACTTTTATGAAACCTAAAAATAAATTATGGAACCAATTACTTATGTCAAAATATGTCAAAGACAAGAGTATCATTGTACAATAATTATATAATTATGTTTTTAGTTGCGGATTAAGCGGGCTCTGAGATACTTTGGGAACCCGAAAGAGGCCCCAAGGTTTAAAAATCTTAAAAAAAATATATTTTATTGTCTAAATATCTCTTTTAAAAAATTAATGTTTACCTAATAGAATCAATGCCTTCAACTGGAGAAAAGGTTAATGGAAGTTTATGCTATGAAATTTTAAACCTAATTGACACTGCCTAAATAATAGACACATTCGCAAGAAATAAAGCAAGTCAGAAATACAAGTAAAAATACTTTTATATATTTTTTTCAATATTTATTTTTTTTTTTCACAAGTTTATATAATTAGGGCTTCCCTGTTACATTATTTAGGGGGGGCCTATTTTCTTAGGTTTGGGGCCCTCACTTAACTTAATCCACAACTGTATTTTTTTTATCAAAACTTAACCGTATACAATGAAGAAGAAAAATTTATTCTACGATATTTTCTTGGCATTTTAAGTCAAGATATTGATAAAATAGTTATTTATGATATGCTTATAACTCGCACTCGGCACATCGTACCGGATGCGAGCGAGAAAAAACATTGCACCTGTGGTAATA
>JAGXCT010034626.1:26505-45599 GCA_022495035.1 Philopotamus ludificatus
CCCTAATGAATATTGTATGTATGTATAATTTTAAATTGATCTTCAGGAAATTTCTCCACATAAATAATAATGATATTATCAAACATTCGCGTTTTCTTTTTTGCTAATAGAATTAGCATCATTATCCGGATGATGCCACAGACACATGGCAAAAATATATGCGTTTATGAGCAAAGCATTTGTTTACGTGTCTCGGAAAATGTGTTTCGGAAAACGAAACGTTTCAATGCGAGAAGAAAATTCCTGAAATGAAAACGAGTGTGAGAGGAAGGAGGGGGAGGGGGGGTGGGCGCTAGTACATTGCTCGAATATTTCACAATGTTAACGAGCCTAGGAAATTCGCCGTTTCCTCGACACAAATACAAAAGTAAATTGCCGGGGATAAGAATAATTATATATAGATTTGTGCCCATGTACCTGTCACGTTAATTACGTTACTGGATATTTGCGAGACAAATTGCGAATGATCGAGATGAAAAGGAAATATGCGGTGTGTTTCATTTTTTTTTCTTCATCGGAAAATTTAATTCATTGTTCGGAAAATTTCGATCGGATATTGTTCGGATGTTGAAAGTTTTCGTGTCGAAGGAAGGAAGTGTGTAAACAGAGCGACGGTCGGTTACAAAATTAAAATCTAATTTTGTTTTGGTAATCAATCAAAGTGTCGACGGCTCTTGATTATTTCGCTGACGTGGCCCCCCTGTTGATGGCCCTTGCCTTGTGGTCTTAGGGAGGCGATAAATTTGCTTAAGTGATTGAATTATTGGCCTGTGCAATGTGTACATGTTGAATAAGCTCTTATTAATAAAATCCTAAAAATATTAGTAATAAAAAAATATAAGAAGAAAATAAACGTAAAAACTTACTGGTTTATAAGCTCGGATCTTACATATATAATATATTATTATATATTATAGAAAATATCTCTTTTTGCTCAAGAATTTAAAAGGGAGTCATTCTTTCACTTTTCGAGTCTGCTGAAGCATCGCTAAGAAAATAATTCATCTATTGACAAACACTATTTTAAAACAACCATTTTAAATATGAAGGAAGCATTTCTCAGCAGGTTTTAGGAACTTAAAAACAGCAGAGAGACCTCAGCATTCGTTAAACACCTAATTCTACGATAACAGATTTGAAATTTTCTTCTTTTGGCATTGACATTGGTAACTTTGAAATATAATTCCTGGATTTAAAAAATAAGGAAATATGGGGCTCGAAAATTGACCGTCTTTGTGTTGATTTGGAAATATTGGAGACGAACAAATCGAGCTTAGTTCACAACACAAGTGGTCTGCTTTGAAATACCTGGGGAAGGAAGATATGATCATCTTCAACGCTTGGAATAATATACTTGAATTATGATTTGTTGAAAAAACTCACGTTTGCTGTTCTTTCCCTTTTCGGTTCTACATATTCATGTGAACAATCGTTTTCAAGCATGGACTTTATCGAGAGTAAACTGAGAAGTCGTTTTATTGATGAGAACCTGAAATCGTGCCTAACATTAAGAATAACCACATACAAACGTAACTTACTTTCCAAGAAGATGCAGGGACATTGTCCTCATTAAGTGTTTGTCAGTCATTGTCATGATTTAAATTTATAAATTCCATAATTACTTAATATTTTTTATCAAAGAATAAAAAATAAAAGAGTCACAACATTTCTTATTTCAATAGACCTAAACATAAAACATCTATTAAATACCTTAGATTATATACGAAGATTGGTCAAAACAATATATTTCAGAATTTTAGGAAGAAATAAAATTGTACATCCTCATTTATGCATAATTTCATGGTGGTTTTAAGAGTTTTCAGCAGCACAAGTTATTGTTGAAAGGGCTTCTTAAGTTTAAATTTTAATCTACGAGACAATAGAAATAGTTTAAATTAAAATACATTAGGAGATGTTTTAATAATTATAGATACATTAAAACTTTTTTATTAGGTTGTGTCATAAATAACTTATGTATTCACCAATGTTAAATATAATTTAACCTTCTCCCATTTTATTGGCAACTTATCAATTCCCTCCTCATAAAATTTCGTGGAATTTGAGGAAAGAAAGTATCGAGGTCCTGATTGACTTGCTCATCATTAATGAAAGCTTTTCCATTAAAAAAATTCTGTAAGTAACAGAAAAGATGGTAGTCCGTAGGAGCAAGATCCGAAGAGTAGGGTGGATGTGGCAAAACAGACCAGTTGAGTTCAAGATTTTTTTCTTGAGTTACTTATGCCGTGTGTGGTCTGGCGTTATCGTATAACAGGATAACGCCTTTTCGATTGACGCTTTTCCAGTTGTTTTCCATAAACTTTTTGCAGCTGCTGAACCTATGGATCGGCCGTAATCGTTTCGTTGTGCTTCATCAGCTCGTGGTGGATTATTCCTCGACGATCTCACCATACCCACAATAAAGTTTTCTTGCCATGGATATTGGCTTTAGGGTCCGATAGGGGTGGTTGATCCTTTTCCAACCATTGTCTTTTGCGGGCAGTATTTTCATAGGTGATCTATTTTTCATCGCCTGGTATTGGCCTGTCCAAAAAAGTCTTGGTTTTTGTGCCATGAGAGGAGACTTGTGGCAATAAACATTCGATTTGCCTTATTTTGGTTACTGAGATTATATGGTACCCATGTTTAAATGTGTCAAGAATTAATCAAATAAAGAGAAAAATTCAACATTTCTTCGACATCTTGTGACAGGGGATAAGTAGTGAGTTATATACTCGAACCAATATCGCAAAAACAGTGGCTTTCTAAAGAGCAGATACCACAGGCAATGCTGAAACTGAATGTAACGGTTAAATATATATTTTTGTCTGTATGGTGAGATTATAAAGGAATTATTTAATAGAGGGATCTAAATATGGCGAGAAAATAACTCCACATTTCTTTTGTGTAGCGCTGGAATGATCAAATCGTTAAAAAAACATCACACAGCTAAATTACTCGGGATAAATAAATGAAATATAATTATTTGTCCATCGTATTTACTTGATCTTGCTTCATCGAAGTACTATTTATTTATATCAATGCAGCACTTTTTATTCTGCAAAACTTTTAAGAATATCGAAGTGAAAACGAGCCTCGATGGAAATAAATTGTAATATATATATTTTGTTAGGATGACATTTATTTTAAAATATGACATTTTCAGCCGGTATCTCTTATATTTAACATACGTGGGGATGAGAGCATTCGTTTTTTATCCGCCTCTTAAATTATAAAGTTTTCCACCGGGTAGATAAAAGTAATATAAACATTTTCATAATCGAGTCAAGACAAGTCTCTGCACTATAAACCACCAGGTAAACTATTATTATCTCTATGATCTTGAATAGCATATTTAAAATAAATAACATGATATTTTAATATCAGCATTTTTAATTTAAATATTTATGGTCTATAAATTTACTGTTTTATTTACCTAAAAATCAGATTCGAATTGTAATTGTTTCTGAGTTAAGAATTTATTTAAGACTGCATTTTGATTATTGCTTATCGTTAAATAGTTTTTTTTTCTAAACTGAATCATAAATATTATCAATAATTATCAATATTCGATTTAAATTAAACTGTTTTCAACATAATTCGTCTCTACATCATTACCTTGATATGATACAGATTCGCATCCTACTCATATAAATAAAACTTAAAGAAACATATACAAATGCACCTTGGTTTATTCGCAATACGGACATACGCAAAGGCCTGAAAATCCATTCCCTTAAAGACCTTATCAGAAAATATGAAACTCTCTTTTACGATAACCTTTACAAATTCATAAAAATAAACTCAACCATTTCCTCCCTCTCTAACTATGACCCCATATATTCTCACCACTTTTGTAAAGGATGATAATGTAATGTTCGCTGGACCAGGATGGGAAGATCCTTTACTCTCGTCGCATTAAAAAACACGGAGTGATTAATACAATAATTGTATGTAATATTACACCCGATTACAACAACGCACAATATAAATAAATTATTAATGATTAAATAATAAAATTTAAATAAAACACTAAATATATGCGATAACATGCAAAAAAAGATAAGTTTAATTAAAATCATTTCTAGCTTAGCTTTAAATAATTAAAAAACTTAAACTTCTTAACTAACTCTTAGCTTGGTTCTCTCTATAAAAACGATTATTTCGCTTCTGTGTCTGGTTCACTAGGTTCATTCGTCTTCATCAATTTATTTTTTTATAGTATTTTATGTTTTTTTATTTCTTATCCTGGTTTATTCTATTATTTCGTATTTACATATTATTTTTTTGTTATTTTTTACGCGACTCAGACGAAAACTAAAATGAGTAGAGCCCAATATACTTGTATTAATATATTAACAGACTATGATGATGATGATACAGATTGAGCATTTTTATTTTAATTAAAATAAGTGAAAACGTTCTTTGAATCATCTATTTTATATCAGGGTGATTAGAAAAAAATCTATTATTTTTATTTTATTTAATTTCTACATAAATAACAATCGAAAAATAATTACCCTTGTTGTTTATAACCTAGGTGACTTAGATGCAAAATTTATGTAAAGCCAATTTTATACGTCTATATTTTTTTTCTTCTGACGAATTCTCTAAAGTTCTAAATAAAAATCCAATGAATAGGATTATTTTTTTTTTGGTCGAGGGACTGCCTTTATCATTACTTATTTGTGTTTTTGTTTTATTTAAATTATTTTATAAAATACCTCTAAACGCTAGGCACTCTGCCTTCTTTGGTTTAAAATGGAACCAAAGATAATGGTGTTCAAAATAATGGATTTCTTTCCGAAGTTATAATAAAAAAATCGTATAATTTTTGCGTATTCATATAAAGAAATTATTTTATTCTCTTCAAAGTATTCGAAGGCAAACTGAGACATTATAACGTTGTAGTTTTTGCTAAAAATTCTTTCTACTAATAAAAAATCGCCGAGATTAAAGCAATCCACCAATATGTCAAGACACGTCAAGAACGATTGAACTAATACAGTACAGTTTAATTTTAATTTAATAAAAAAAATAATAAAACATTGAAAATATATTTAAGAAAAGCTGCGAACTGAAAAATTATGAAAGTTTATTTGACATCGGTATAAATTGTAAAACTTTGTTATAAATTACAAAAATAATTCTTGGAATTTTTCATACTAGAATCAATTGCATAGCCGTCTAGCTCTGAGATTCATTTATAAAATCTATCCATGTTTACATTCGCGGGCGTTGAATCTGAAAAACTGAATATATAAAATGAATGTAGACTATTCATATATTGCGAGCGCGTTTAAATTATGATAATTTATTTAAATATGTACGTCAACAGTTGCGTCAGATTCATCAGATACTGCTTTTGAGTGCTCGACTTATTTCTTTGCCATTATTTATGAATCAAGATGTTCCTTTGATTTCGACGTGTTATCTGCAAAACGTCAATCACCGGCTATCGCCGACATCGCCAAACCAAGACTGCCACCTTGAAACAAATGTCTTCGTATTATTTACGAGGGCTTCGTGTCCCTTTATCGCCAAGGATCCGGTCCTCCCCCACTCCCAGGCAATCGCCACCCCCTGGGACAAGATAAAGTTGTCCCACCCCGGCAGCGGAGAGGCCAGTCCTGACGTTTTTACAGGAAGTCGATCGTCCCGAAAAAAGGGCGCCGGTGTCTTGTCGGCAACATCACAGTATTTCACCGGCTGAAAGACTCCCGGCTCATACAGAATTCCTCAGTGATTATTTACGCTTTATCGCCCGCCCCTCGTTTGGATTTTCAAATATTTGGGATAAAAAGAAATGGAACTTTTTAATGCAGAAAAAAAAAAATAAACTCGGCGGCTTTGCTTTTCGCGAAATTATTTATTTTGTAGGCGGCGAGATAACGTGGAATCAGTCAAGAAAATGTTTCAATGCGAAATCTTAATGGCTAGGCGATTCATTGTGTTGCGAAATAGGGGGCGATGGAAGGGGAGTTGAATACCGTAATGGAGCAATTTGAGAACCTTTATACAGATAATACATTTTTTAATTACCAATATTAAAAAATATAATCCCCTCTTAATTATTTTATTTTCTAATTAACGAAAATGGCTTTATTTTTTACATAATATATTGAATTTTCGAGTCAGTTCAGTGTCTGTCAATTATTGGTGACAATTCGATAAATTCTGTGATACTTGACACACATACGCCAAATACATCAAATAGCTTTTCGTGTGCTGGCTGTCAATCAAATTGTGATTGAACAGAATTCAATACTAATATATATTGGGCTGTGCATAAAATAGTTTTTACTATCAAAATTGATTGTCATATTACCTAAAAAAAAATACTATTTTATTTTATCAACGTTTTTTCTTTAATACGAAAGCCGCTATAAGTTGTTTCGCTGTGTCTGCACCTAATATAGTTCGATTTTCCACAGTTTCAAATTGCTCTATTACGAATTTTATGCTCGTAAAATTTTCCCGTATTTATTTTATGTCCATTTATAATTTAATAGCCGAACTGTGACAACCATTGACAATAAAACCAATGTTAATGCTATTTTAATAATAATAATCGAAATAATCGTTTTCAGGATTTAAAATAAGGTTGATATAAAAAGGGTAATATTTTTCATTAAATTATTAATATATACGAAATAATAGAGAAGCGTATGGGTTCTAACAAAAATATATTTTTGTTTCATTGTCCACATACTTCAGAAAAATGAAATAATGAAATATACTATAATCAGCTTTCATCATTCACTTTTATCTATATATAGTTAACCTGATAACCTTAATAGCACCTTAGTCATACGAGTGCTATACGATGCATTAGTTCGGAGCTTGCTCGAATCAGGTTCCATTATATGGGCGCCTTATGACGCCTCGATTTCCCTCAGATTAGAGAAAATCCAGAAGATTTTTTTAAGATATCTCTACATGAGGGAATTTGGATTCTACGCCAATTTATACCCCAGCACATGGGTGCAGGGTTGACTGGAGTATATAACCCTCAAAAAAAGGTCAATCTACTTAGCAAAGCACTTCTTAAAGCTGTTGGTGAGTTCAGTATATAATCCTTATGAACTGTACGAGTTGCCCCTATGGCCGCCACTTCACTAGCATTGAGATCGTAGACGTGTGCTGTTTCTTCTGCCAAATGTGAGGAAAGGTACTCTCAGAAACTCTCCGGTAATCAGATTTATTACTCTGCTCAGTCAGTTGGCCGACTATGTAGTTATATTTGATCGGTAATTATGGCGATATGTTTTAATATCGCCATTTCGTTGTTCTTCTATATTAGGGGAACCGTAAAGTAATCAAAATTTCTTCGATAAACTTATTCACAGTTGGTTTGTGGCGAGACACGATCCCGCAAACACGTAAGTTTTATTATTACGCTATATATTAATATAAGCTATATTTGTAAAGAGGGGAAGAATTTAAAGCCAACAACAGAAGGCGATGGTAGATTCTGAAGGCGATGATGGATTCAGATCCTCATCAACAATTAAAGAATTATCATTGAAGATTGGCTGTCCATGGTCTACAGTTAAGGATTATCGTCTTCGCATAGGAAAGGAGTTTAGGATGCTCATAAATTGACGGAGACGACAATCGACGTCTCGTTTGTCTCGGTATGAAGCCGATTCGTTTTTGCGGCAAATTGTAACTCGATATGAAAAGTGGGTGCTATACAATAATCCTGTACGAACAAAACAAATACCTTTCTTCCGAAGAAGTACCTGTTCCGACCACTTGACTATCACTAACAATAAAGATGGTCCTTGTTTGGGTGGAGAGATTTTTTTGGAAGTATACATTAATAATTGCTTGGACCGGGTCAGACCGTTACAGCGACAGTGTATTGTAAACAACAACGTCAATAACAAAAACAAGATCCTTCAACACGATAACGCGAGGCCTCACGCTGCAAAAATAACACAAGAAAAATAAAGGAGCTTGGATTGGAACTTTTAACTCATCCATCCTATTCACCAGATCACGTACCGTCGGATTGCCACCTTTTCAAAACAACAGAGCACACATTACGAGGTAAAAAAAATAATATCGTTGGAAAAGTGAAAACTCTCTAAAGGACAGTATTAAAAATCTTGTTGAAACTCATTTTAAATCTATGTAATCTATTGTTTCAAGAAATGAATTGAAATATTGTATAACCAGAGAGGTGATAATTAGTTTAATAAATTTTATATTATTGTGTTTAAAATAACAAAAAATGTTTTTACTTAATTAATGAATTAAAAATCTCATGCTTTTTAAATTAAAGAATATTTTTAAAAAAGCTTTCGAAATCGTGTAATTAATAAAACATGTAAATATATTAATTGCATTATTCGCTCTAAAGATCATTCTTTCATATAAATCAAGAAAATTATTAAGGAAAACAATGATAAGTTGCCCTAACTCTCGAAAAATAATATGTTACTTGAATAGTATATACCCTTACTATCTGATTTTTCACATTTATTATTTTCTGTTCTCTCGTACTATTTGAACGACGTTGAGAATCCAATTTCCTTTACTGAGACCATTAGAATTTCACCACTACTTTAAGTTATACTACATTTTCTAGTAAAGAGTCAATTTTAATTCTATAATTCTCATCAGCTTACTTTATCGATCTAAAAATATTGCAGAGAGCTTTTCTTTCGAACATGGAAAGCTTATTTTACCACGAGCTTTATTAGACCACATATCTCGTAGCTATAACTGGTATATTCATATATATATTTTCAAATAAACTAATCAGTACTTATGTTTAAAGTTAAATTGATATGATTAGTCTACTGCTGAACTATAATTTGTCACTTAATATCCTTAAATCGATTATTTTCAGAGGAAAAAATATTGACTACGGCAACAACTTGATTTATGGTCAAATTTCTGTTACGGACAATAAACTGTATACATAAATATTGTCCACAGTTGTCATTGGCAGTTGATAGCAATGTATCATTCATTTCGATATAAAAAATAATAATTAAACGAATCAATCATGTCAGATGTTATAATTAATTTTTAACATAATTAAAATAATGTATTCGGAAATTCTGTGACATCACGCAAATTTTAAATTAGGCAATATATTTTTCAAACGAAAATTTAACCAGACATATTTATTGCTTCCCTTCCTTATCAGAAAATTAATTATAAACGAATGAAATAAATTCTATGGGCGGAAAATATAATTATTTTTTTATTGTGCGTATAAAAAGGACAAGTTTTAATTGTTAATAAATATATTATGACTAATAAATGAGCGCAGAAACTAAGCTTGTTTTATACATTGCCATAAAGTAGTCGCAGTATTTTTTTTTATTATTAAATAAATTGGAGCGGATTAAAGTCGCCAACTTTCTGATTGTCCTCGGAAGAAAAAGCATAAAGCTCTCTTTGTCATTATTTTCTTTGATCTCGCAATACATTGTTTTCATAATATCCAATACTGTATAAATATATTTTAATATTTCTGAATTAAACTACTGCCGATAAATTGACATTTATTTATTGCTTCACTCTATTCGAGTGCGATTCTCGTACTGATTTCGATTTTCTGCTGACGATCCGAAAAAAAAATATATTCGAATCACAAAATTTTTTTTTAGTGGCTGAAACCCCCCGAGAATATTTTATGAGTATCGATAGCGATTTAATGTTCCGTTAAAAAAATGTTTTTACAACCACCTTGGAATAAAATATTACAATGAACACGTGCTCCGTTTGAAAAATGGCCGTCGCGGTTCCGCCGGTACACGTGTACGCGACCTCGCCAAATAATACCAAAAAAAATATACCCGCGAAAATCTCGCCAAACACTAATATACGAGTATTTTTAAATTATTCAATACCCGAGGATTTCGAGATGCGAATAAGACCAGACATCGTCCTTATACCCATTAATCAGCTGTCTAGATAGCGCGGGCGAAAGCGAAAATTAGTTTTCTGTTTCAGCTGTTTATCGCGATATCAAATCCCTGTTTCATCCCAAATAATGTATTCCAGCTGCTGAAAGCGTGAAATCTCGCCAGGAATACATAGCTGACGGAACACTGTAGTCATACTTATTAATCGCATTCCGGAATTTACGTAAAAATATATTTTAGCGAATATTGTTACACAAGTTTTACATAACGACTCCGGAGAAATCTTGACAAGGGTACGTCTGGCGGATACGAAGCATATTTTGGGGATCCTTTATAAGTGAGTGACGGTATCTAATCCTCTTGGAACTATTTAAAGTCTATTTTCTACAAATGCAAATGAATTTTATATACGAATTTATTTCTAAACACTTTTTAATTTTTTATACTTACAGTAGAATGATCTATCATTTTCTATAAATGATGAATGCAGTAAAACATTAAATAAATAGATAATTTTAATCATTTAAATTAATAATAATCTCTCGTGGGGAATTTTTTGAATATTTTATAATCAAAATTTATTGGATTTTATATGACCACGTCTCTGCTAAAAAAAATCCATTCATCTATGCATATATTATTACTTCGGGTCAATCTCCGCACCAGTACTGGGGCGTGGTCGTCTGTCTCGCTACTTGTATTGTTTCAATTATTAATGAATTATCCATAATTAAATAAAATAATCTATATAAAATTCATTGTAAAACGATACTTAAGTAGCCAATATATTCCATATTTAATAAAAATTAATAGATAGAAATACAAATAATGGTGGGCAAAGGCCGATTAAAAAAAAAAGGATTTAAGTACTACATATTAATTATTTATTTATTTAATCATTGTTCCCTGAACAGCTTTACATATGTATGTTTTACATTAATTACTAAATTATTACAAATCGAATGATTAAGCATTTATTTAGATTAACTAAAAAATCATAAAAAATACCATGCAGTTACAAAAAAAATGTTCAAGATAAAAAGTTATAAAATAAAATATATTCAAGATAACAAGCACATTTTGTGCGATCTTTGACATTGCATTTTACCTACTAATTTTTCAAAGTGTAAGATGATAATCCCAATCGCAAACAATCATCAAGGTGGCTATTGGTGAGTCGAGATTTGGTTTTTGATTTAATTATGTTCATGGTGGAAAATGAAGATTCGCACAAATATGTAGAACCAAAACAGGATTTAATTTTGTAAGCTCCTTTATTCAAAAGAGGGTACTTTTTATGATCAGCCTAATTCCAAATATTTTTATTCAGTCCGCGTGATTTTAATATGATGTCATTTTGAACATTCAAAATTTCATCTTCTATTTTTGACGTTTCTTCTTGATGAATTTCCGCTATGGAATTAGCAATTTTAGCAACGTCTGCGTATTAAAAGGATTAACAACAAATGTAGCCACTGGTTCGATAATAGAAAATTGCTGAAATCTATTTTCAAATTGTTCCAAAAGCTTCTTAAGGTGAATAATAAATAGTTTTAGGTCAAAAATATTTTCAACAATCACTTTTTTCATTCTTGAAAAATGTTCAAGACAATTTTACGACAAATTATTTATCCAAAACTGTATTTTTGCTTTGAAGGCTTTTATATAAATCATTTCTGCTATATCCTTATTTTTCCCCTAAAGCTTATGATATGAATTGCTTCAAAATTCGTAAAATTCTTCACTTTATTCCTTAAATCAAAGATTAGGAAAAATTCATGATATATATCCTAAAAAAATATTATATTGTAATATATATTTAATTTCCGTATTTAATTAATAAAGATACGAATAAATAATTATGCATATCAATGCAGCTTGCAAACTTATTCAGCCATTTTCGTTTTAAAAAATCTGGAAATGGAGTATTTTTTATCATAATGGTATAGACAGCTAGAAGTAATATTTTTTAGTTAGTTCATCTTTTGATTTTAAAATATTACTACATCACCATCGATAAAGATCCCACTAATGGGAAAGCTGCTTGATTAGCGGAATATTATATTAATTATAAAAACTATAAAGTGTTGTCTCTAAAAATTACTTGAATACCCTTTAGGCTGATTCTGCGAAACTTAATACTTTATATCAGGTTCAATTTTCGTAAGAAACAAACGAAGGTCTCCACTTTCAGAAATATTCAGACGGTTTCTGTGTTTGGTCATAATATGATTTACAGAACTTAAGCCTAATTCTACAGGATAAGTTTCTACAAGTAAGGAAAGATATCAATAAATTAAATATCATTTTTATTAAGACATAGATTTTTATATCCACTACTATCGAAATTTTATTTATTCTTTTGATAATATTTAATCTATCTATCAAGATGCATCAGCCTCTTTAATATTTTTAATAAAAGGATCAGTAATACACCTTAAAAAAAATTCCATATTAACTTCAGACTCGTTTGAGTGACATAAGAATCCTTTTTTGATGTTACATCATCTTGTATAGTGGATTATTGGTCGATAAATACTGAAACATTATTTTGGTAATTTAAAAGAATTGTATAAGATTACTGTAGAAAAATACTATTATATTTGGGGTTTAATTTGATTTTATTTACTGCTCTAATTATCCAAGTTATTAATGAAGACTTAATTATTTTCTATTATATCGGTAATTTCTGAAAAATCTGTTGATGGACAGTTAAAAGAATTAGCCCATAGCATCAAAAATAATCCTTGATTGAGAGATTATACTAATAAACCATCTAAGAAACTTTGGAAGACTAATGTCAACGATAGAATATGATTTATTTCTCTGAATCTAGCTATATTTGAGTTCTTTTTAATATTTAAAAATAATCGAATGGAAATGCGGCACGTATTTTTTAAATGAAATGAAAAAGGTTTAAATTTAACAAGAAAATTTGAAAATTATACTAACTTAAATAGAGCTTATTAAATAAATATTTAATTAATATTATATGTTGATATCATTATCATATTTTCGGGTATAACTTTGGGGATTCGCGCACGAAACGACTCGCATGCGGTTCGCGGGTCATAATTTTCCCATAGCTGCTGTAAAACAAGATTCGCGTATAATAAATATTTAACATTTTGCGTTAAATTTTATCTTTAATCTGTACCCAAATTCAAATTAAAATTGTAATATTTAATACTATAATAATATTTTAAACCTATTTAGATAAAGATCTGATCATTTTGATTTTTTTTCGTTACAAATTTTATACATAAATTTGAAAATAATGAACACGTATCGAATGGCGAAACAGATAACTGCCAATATCGCGATTACGTGATCAATAATTCGCCGGGAGATTCGCAACGAGTCGTTGTCTCTCGCAAATATATGCAATATATTCCGCGCGAATTTAGCCTTGCTGAAAAAAAAAAAAGTAAATTGCTCGGCATAAAATATTGTTTGTGCAGTAAATAATTGCGAATTACTATAATGTATCACGCACGACGGGGGACCCTCAGATTAAGTACAGAGGTCCTGAAATATATTGTTAAAGCCGGGTTCACGTTTGACCCGCAGATCGTCCATACGGAAATTTAACGTTCCGAACCCACAACACGTGTTTTTATATTATATGAACATTCTATCGCAAATTTAAAATTATTATCATCTGATTTTCCGCATACAGCTATGTTATTTAATGTTAAAGTAAACAGCTCCGATCGTCCAATCTGAAGATTGTCAGCCTCCGGTTTCATGGGAATACCGCTCTATCGTATCGACGAAGAATAGTGCAAATAAAACTGTAGTTCGACATCCATTTGACACTAGGGAATACAGTATACACTCCGAGTTTCATGATAAACTTCTTTATTATTATTAGCGATGCGAAACTTTTAATTAAAGTACGTACGGAAATATTTAGTAGACGTTTCGTGTTACGTGCCTATTGAATTTCATGATTCTATAATAAAACTGTTATGGTGTTTGCCTTGGAAAATATCTATTTCTGTTGTATCGTATTTTCTCATAACTAGGAATCTCTGAAGATGTGTACATACTTTTAATAAAGGTCTGATTTACGTCGTATATTTTCGAAATAAGACTAAACAACGTCATTTTTTTCAATACGAAATAAAATATACATTTATTATATTACGTAATATATTCATTTATACAATTCTGAAAAGTATATATTGATATATTTTCGATAAGTTATTGTTCCATTGTATAAATAAGAAATAATATATATTTTTATCATATTACACAATAAAGTATAATGTCAAATACAATGGTTGTAATACAATTTATTTATATTTTTTATGAATAAAAAAATATCACAAGGGCCAAAGAGAGAAAGTATTTTAATTATTCATTTTAACAGTAAATAGAGTTATTATTATTATATATTGAACGAAATTTTCATCTCTATATGCATCAGTTTTATATTATATTTTATTTATTCTGAAGCTTTTTGATTTTCAACAAAAATTATACATTTCTGAAACGTTTTTCTCTTGAGATATGCTTTAAAAACCTTTATAGGATAAAACTATGAATAATTAGGAATAGAGACAGTATTATTGACCTTTCTTGCTCTATATTTACCACTCTTGTCCCCAATTAAATACTTTTTCGAGATAACCAATATTTATTTTCACGACAAAATACAACAAAAAAATGGTATTTTCTTGAAACTTGAAATAATTTAATAAAACGAATTTACATTTTTAATTTTTATTGTTCTATTATAAGTTGATAAACTTCCCTAGTTTAATTATCACACAATGAACAAAATGTTAATCTCTGAATCAAATCTGACAATTCCGCTTAGAAAAAAGGACCAGACAGCGATATAATTTTGATATTTGATCGATAACTGAATCTCTTTTAAGGAATGTAACTGAAAGTGGCTATTTTGTCGATTATTCGTAAGCTTATCGTCCAAAATTAAAAAATGTTGAGCAATGTGATAATTTTGATAAAAATAAAAGAACCAATTTTTAAATATTCTTAATAAGATTCGTCAGATTTTATCAGTATAGGATAAAATCAACGGTTTGTGCATCCCTGATTAAGATCTATATGTACATATATTTTGCAATGTTTTGGAAACATATTTAATTTCACTTTACTTTATGTAAAAGTCTGAAAGAAAACAAAAAAAAATACTTCATTTGTATTGCTTAGCCCCTTTTTTCTAGCATTATTATTTGTCCCCAAGAGTTTCTTCAGAATTTTATTTATTTGACTACGATGGATGAATGGCATTACAGAAAGATTCCAAAGCGCTATTCATCCATATAAAGATTTTTTTGATAAAGATTCTAAAGACTCTAGATATATTTTTTATAATATTATTTCAGTTGGATTGAAATGTATATTAATTATTATATATAAATATTTATTCAATGCAGAATAGATGGCATTAAATTAATTAATTCCAACACTCCAAACTACCCAAATAAATATTATTTTTATGCGGAAGTAATCGGTGTCTTCCTCTTACATACTGTTATAAATAAAAATGCCACTGTTATAAAGAATTGCCTGAATTCATAGTTTTCGTCGGACACCTATTCGACTACTAACTTAGCTCAGTCGTGGTTAACTTGCATTATCGAAATATATGCATGTTACCTACAAGTCATAACACTGATTAAAAATAAATCTTGTTTTCATTTTTTTTTTAAAAGATTTCTTCTTTTAGATCCCACTCTTCCTTTAAAAGTTTTTCTAACCTAAACCATTAAATTTTTATATAATTAGGAGTATTTCTTAACTCAGATTCAATAGCAAATGTTCCGAAATATTAATTTCAGAACGTTCTAAATAAAACTGAAATAATATGAAAATATAAAGCCACAAACAGACACACAGAAACATATTGTAAATAAAGCCAAGAGAAATACTAGCTATTTATGGTGTCATCTTGAATGACAGAAAATTCTAACGTCGTATCAAATATTTATTTTTGGAAACATTGATTGAAGTGAATGTAAAGCAGCTCTAACTCAAATCAAAGCAAAGTCAACGATGACTAAAGGCGAATTATCTAATAAGATCGGTGTATCCTGGCTTAATACTTAAAGACGGAAAGTCTCAACACATGCAGATTATTGTAAGAAAGGAGACTTTACCACATTTTTTTTGAGATTTAATTACTTTTGTTAAGAAATGGGTCCTTTGCTTGAACATTACAAAAAAGGTGTGTATTTTTTGTTACGTATTCCTCCACATTGAAAGTTTAACATTCTTCGGTAACACTACATATAAGACGCTTTCAGCAACGACTATATTTACCAACCATACGGAAGTACAGACGGTTTGAAGACGGATCTTAATGGAAAGTTGATGACAACATAATATATTTTTCATTTTGATGAAAGCATTCCTCGACGTCTCAATTCTGACATTGATATCTACCTCAGAAGTCAGGTATTAATATTTTCTATTTTTTTGTGCATCTCTGATGCACCATAACTCAAACAAGAATTTCTTAATGTCTAGTAGGGAATTTTGTAGATTATTTTTATTTAAACGAGTTAACTCGTGCTGAAAAATGATGTATATTTACTATTAAGAGATTTAAAACGGATCGCTAGACTAATCCACGCTTTTCAGATACAAACCAATGGTAAAAAAAAAACTGTAATCCTTTTTTCTAATATTTAAAATTATTTTCTTAATATTTAAAATGAATAAATCCGTATATTTTTTTATCACACCTTGTACGTACATAGTTTCGACTTAAAAGCTTTTATAAGTCACTCGGTTTATGACTGTAATTATATTTTTTTAAATGCTTGAAACTTTTCCGTGACTGAAACATAACATTTACCTGAAATAATAGAAAATCTCGCTATTTAAAAAATATTTATGCTGTAGAGCAGTCATTAACTTAGGACCCTACCGCCCACCAGTGAACGATTCAAGCTCTCGTGAGAGGCAATGCGGGCTTTTCTATTAGTATATGAACTAACCACCCCTGTTTATAAAGATTATTTAATATCTTTCTAATTAATAAATAATATATTTCATTAATATTTAAATTTACGATTAGAACAATTTATTTATTAATAATGCAAAAACTAAATTAACATCGTAACATATTAAGATCTTTCAATTTAATGTGCACATACAGATTATAAAATTAAGTATAATGAGGGTTTAAAAATAAATTTAACTAACTAACAAAGGACCCCCGAAATATGCTAATATCCTGCGTCCATTAAACATACTAAATTTATCTAATGAGACCCCACACACAATACGCAAAACATGTATGGTTATAGACGCAAGTGTAGCTCCGCCCTTGGCGCATCGACGACCGAGCGCCCGAGCGACACGGCGAGCCGGCAGCGTCGCGACGCCTCAGTGGAGGCTGGGCGCTCAGCGACGCCGCCGGTCGCCGCGTCGGCTATGCCCCTCGGCCTTCGACTTTACCGGCTCGCTTCGCGCGTAATTAGTTTCGCAACTTTTCGCCGCAATCCGCAACCAATCCGTTAATCAAACTGTGAAGAGGCAAAAGCTCAAAAAAATGATATACAAAACTAAAAAAAATTAAAATAATTAATCATAGTGTTATAAAACCTCTAACTGTGTGTGTGCGTTTATTTATTAATTAAACAATAAGGTATAATGTGATACATAAATATAAAAAAAAATATTTACCGTATACGGATGGATTATTTGATATATCTCATTCTTATATGATTATAATAAGCACGATTATGATCCGAAATTATTTATTTATTATTTAAACTGAGCCGTATTTCGGACAGGATCCTGTAAAAATTGTCCCGGAAAAACGTTTTGTTTATACGTCGGTTCGTGACGTCGAAAAGTTTCATCCCCTCGGTTTTGGAAATTAGCGTTCCACGCCGCGGATTAGGGGTTGGAGTCCCTAATTGGAGCCAGCGCCGCCAATTTGAAACGTAAACCATTCAGCCGGCTAATCAGCGAACACTTGCAAAAGTTTCGCACGTAGCCGCACTACATGTTTCAGGCTTTCAGATAAACCTGCGATCCACTATTGCGGATCGGTTCTCTTTAATTTTTCATTAAAACCCTCGCGAAAATCTCGGCCGCCCTCTTAGCATTTATAATTGTACTAAAATACGTTTAATTATACGCCCGCGGGCTTTTATTAAATTTAGAATGTACGGATTTAATACGGCGGCGGAAATTTATAGACAATTCTCGTGAGTCACGTCTTAGCCGTCACGTCCTGCGAATATGAGCAAAAATATAATACGTGTAAGCTAATTAGTAATAGAATACGGCGTATTAAATCATCCAAAACATGATGTTAGTGTAATTAATTGCTTCCATAAAATTAAATGGGATAATATTGTAGAGTGGGCTTAAATACACGGGAAATTACACGTGTTCCGTCGGCTGGTCTCATGGCGAATATATTGAATTTGTGTTTGCGTATTTTAGTATAATTACATTTATTCGAAAGAAAAGTATAGCTACATTATCATTTGCTCGAGGAAGTGTACGATTTTCCCTGATAAAACTTTTCCATCAGATTGGTGAATTAATGAATAATGCTTAGATATATCTAGCGATAATATTATTCACTAATTACTCGTTTTTACGCTATATATTTTAGTGGTTATTTTGTAAAAAAAATATATATTATACGGACTTACGCAATAAATTTTGTTGGACCGAAATTATCCTAAAATACATTTAAACATAAATAGTTTCAGTGATCTGTATAATTAATAATTAATACGACCTTATAAAGATTTTATTAGATCTATTAGAGGGACCTGAAAGAAATCTGTTTATTCTTTTTAAAAAAAAAACTTGATGGTTCAAGAATAAAAATACTGCTTTAAATGATTTTTCACAACTGCCACACTTTGAAAACGTTTTTTTTCTCTTTGGATGTGCTTCATGAACCTGAAAAGGCAATAATCGAATAAATCGATTTAACTCCTGAATTCCAGGGGTAATTCTTGCTTTGCGATTTTCCATTTTATTCGATTTTCCGATGCACTTTAATTATAGTTGTATTGTGTACCATGGATTTAAGAGTTTTAGCGATAACTCCGTTATAATTAAATAAGGATCTGATTTAAGCAAAGACTTCAAAACCTTTTTATATAAATTGGAGGGTAGTCCTGATTTAGACACATCCTTTTAATTTTTATTGTTTAATTTATAGTTTCAAAATCACAATTGGCTTCTACTGTCGTTACCACT
>JAGXCT010034626.1:46565-62848 GCA_022495035.1 Philopotamus ludificatus
AATACCCCTTTTAATAAATTTGTAAAAAATCTATAATGAAAGTCACTTATAGATTCGACTAAAAGTGGACAAAATGGAAAGGGTTTTATTAGAAAATATTTAAAAAAAAAATCTTTGTTTAATTCTGAAAAAATATAGCTACAGTTGATAGAAATAACATTTTTTTTTGGCAATAAAAAGTTTATTTAAATACAAACTGTATAATATATTTTTATATTTAATCATCCTTTACAAAATAAGCAGTTTTTAAAAACTTTCGTAAAATTCTGTCATTTTAAAACTGACTGGTTGTCATGTGATTTCCGAATTCATCCTTGATTGTTTACTAACTCGGATTTTTTTAAGCTTACGTATTTGTAAATAATACACCTCTGCTGTTAGTATTTTATAGTTAATTATTTTAAAAACATCTTACACAGAATAATTCATTCGTTGTTCTAAGAAACCTTTGGAGAAAGTTCACGCGATATCCAAAATCATTGTCTTCCTCTTTTTTAGCCTTTTAAAATGATCCTTTACTGTTGACTATAGACTAGAAATGTTTTGTAGAAATTCATTGATTGTTTTATACGGATCAGACTCTATTAATGAGTTTAAAGTATCATCTTCGATTTCAAGAGATCACTCGGATATTGGTTTGTCCATTGATTCATTCATTGTTTATAGCACTGTAGAGAATTTAAGATGTCTCAATAAATATTGCAGATGAGAAATAAATACCGCAATTGTGTTTCTGGGCTCTGCATTTTTTAATATGATAAAAAAAAATATATCAAAACAGATCTTCGAAACGAAAATAATGACAACGCTTTACATTCTATAACCCATAAAAAATAAAACCAATTCAACATAGAAATATGTAAACGATAAAGAGTTAAATTGACAATAAAGGTATTCTTTACTAATCGATTAGGCTTTTTGTATCAAATTATTCACATAGTATACAAAGGTCATGTGTGTTTTGCGACCTTTACATTATAATAAGCATCCGATAACCTTTCATATATCGCCGATTGACCTTTTGCACTCTACTTATGAAACATAAAACTAAATATTATCGTAATATTATACAGCAATTACATAAAAACCGCCAAATTTTACCACCATACATTATAACAATAAAATCGTCGTTGAATAATCCCCAATCGATACGCGAAAAATAATCATATCTATATTTAATGTCCTCATTCTCTAGACCTATTAACTCACTAAAACTTATACCAAGTAATTGATCCTTCGAGCGTCCCCGAACACGTTATATGCCCATATATTGATCCAGGTGAGATTAAAAGTTTACCCACCATAACCGTGCCCTCAGGTATCATAGCCCCCGGCCACATTAATAATGTACACACGATGTGTTGTCTTTTCCGAAGAAACATTACTTCTATAACACAACTTATCGCGACCGACTAAAAATTTTATACCGCGCGTGTGTGGGTCGACGCAATGGGCGTTTTCCACGAAACTTCCGGAAAAACTTCGCCTAATCCGCGTACGTTTCGATATATTCGAACCGATACGTTTGTAATATATTATTTCGATGAATTTACATATGCGGTTTAAAACTCGGTAATGTTTCTGAATTTTAAAGCCAGTTTGGCATACTTCCATGTAAACACTGCAGAGATTTATATGCACCATCCTTTCGAAATGAATTACCAGTTTCCTGATTCCATTCTACAGTAACACGTATTTATATTATTACGTCGATATTAATAAATATTTTAAAAAATAACTATGTCAGATAGTGTTTCTAAAAGAACAATGAGCGTTATTTTCTCGTTGGTTATTGAATTTAAAATCAATTTCTAGTCGGGATCGAGGCAATCATTGCGCTATAGATTACAGAAACTAGACACGTCCATCCCCCTTTCGTTCGACACTAACATTGCAATCTCTGGACAGGAATCCATTAACTTTTATTCCTATCATTGCACATGGGACAGTATCCAATTCTGTCATGCATTCTGCAAGGATTTTTGTATGCATGGCATGCAAAAATATTCCTTGATTAGAATAATAATTGGCTCTACGTGGCTATTGTCAAAGCTGTGAAAAATTTTCGTAATAAATTGAGGTTTCGCTGAAATGTTATTAACTTTGCAAATTACTCCCTTTATGTACATGCGTATTACGCCTACGTACTGGATCATCAGGAAAAACGCCCACATTTCCGCAATTTTTCCGCATTCGCTACAGCAAAATTTGATGAAAATTTTTATTTAGGTCCAATTATTGTTACCCTAACCAATGATTGTTTAATTTAATTGTCAAAATCAGTAATAAACGCTAATCTAATGTGCTTATTCGTTATCATAATTTAAATAATAATATTCCAATATTTTTAAACGAATTAAAAATAATGTGATCTGACATTAATGAAAATAATCATTAAGTAACGTTATTTGCAGTTTTATTTTCTTTAACATTTATCAACATATAAAATCTAAGAGTTGTATAAAAATAAACTTTAACCCATCCGTCACTATGCAATTTTTTTTTAGATTGATTATTCTAAGAATAAAAATAGTTGATGACATCTTAATTTGGTCGATATTTTGGATTTTTTAACAATAATTTTATTATTACGCGTAAAAGCCACAGACTGAGCTGTTGTACCACGTGTCACTCGCACTTAGCACATTGTACCGGATGCAAGCGAGAAAAAACATCGCTAACTTTGACCCATCCGACACTACGACTTTCTCTAAATAGTTTTAATTTATTTTTGGCAATTGCAAACAATAAAGAATAATGATTATTAAAAATATTTATTCTCTAGTCATTTTTAGACAAATACAAATAGTTTGGGATATGTGGGATTTATATTAAAAAATATATTTAAGAAAAAACAAAAACTTGGACATTTTCGGCACCGCTAGATTAATTATGTTGTTTTTTAATTTATTCTACAATCGTCCTTAGAATGTATAATCAATTTGTCGAAACTAAATAAGCAATTTTATTAAAAAAATTAAAAGAACAGCATTAAAAATGCTATAAGAATGTACATTTTTTAATTTAGAAGAACTGGTTATAACTTTTTTCAATTATAGTATTAAACCCCTTGTGTGATTTGCCCGAATATAATTCGGGTAGGTATTTTGCTGACACAGTGATTTGCCCGAACTGGATTCGGGCACATCGTACACGAAACTTTTTATAGTGATTTGCCCGAATCCAGCTCGGGTCATTCCCCCACCAGTCTAGAGAACGCATCGCGCGCGTTGAGTGACACGTGTCGTAATTTGATTTTTCGAGAACAATTACCCACTTTCTTCCAAGAAGTTGACCACAGAAGTGGTTAAATAGTCCATTGTAAATCAGTACCACTAAATTATTATTTTTAGTGAATGAACTAAATGATCTTTCTAAGAACGTTCAGAATTTAATATATTTATTTAATAAATAATCGTTTTCGTGAAAATTAATAGCTATATTTTTTAACATATATATTTAACCTATATAATGTAAAAAAATCAGCTTAAATATTCGGTAATAAATATTTCTAGATATATAACAAGATATAATTTAGATAATAATAATATTGATTACCGTATAAAAAGTAAAAAATAATCGATTGTGTTGTTTTCAGACTTAATCTAATAGATTTTTTAATTTATATATCTGAATTACAACAGAAAATATCTATAAATCGCAAATTATTTGATTTATTCTACATTCTTTTTACTACTAATACTTTTTTTTAAATTTACTACTAATAGAATAAATAACAATCTTAACTCAGATTTGTTATATTAATGATTGATTTTAAATTCAATGCTTAAAATCTTAATAATAATTAAATAGAACATACACCTTAACTCTTTCCACTCTGTCCACTTTTAGTCGAATCAATGAGTTACTCTCCTTATATTTTATTACAATTTTTTTGAAAAAGATATCCATTGGATAAATAAATAAGAAGCATCTATAGGGTTTGATCTGATATTTGAATAATAAAAAGTCTTATTATTTTTAAATTAAACAAAAAAAACTTCGTTCAAGTTGTTTGCTAAAAAAAGCTTAAAAAAGCATATAAATAAGCTACCGGCCGATTAAGTGTTATTTTTTGTATATCCTGTACAGAATAAAAGTAAAAGTATCATTGAATTGCTTTTACGATCAAATAATTTAATTTTTCTACAAATCGCAGGATATTTCCAAAATATATTATGATTAAAATAATTTCCCTTATACTTTTTTCTATATATTAGTTATAATGGCTTCTGTTAACACTATTCGGCGGCCATTTATTGAATTATTTTTGTTTCATCGTCGTCATTATTATTCGGGGCGAATCTTGCGCAATTTTCCGACAAACTTCCACCGCAATTTCCCAGCCGGTGAGCGATACATAGGTGGCTGTGCGGATTCACTTATGTGTTTTTGGGTATATCAATAAAGAAAACTTGTAAACTAAAACACATTAGGGCTCCCCCGTGTAATATTACAAATGTTATTCGCCGACATCATATATACGGGGAGGCTCTTTAACCTGAAAAAGGTCGCACTGTTATCGCGCAAGTTTCCACTCGAGCAAAGTGTTATTGCGAATTTTCGGTTTTATCATACGACGAAAAGAAAATGGCCACCTATATCCGCGGAAATTGCACACTAAACAAAATTCGCATTTCGTATTAGCCGACGCCATGAAAGTTTAAACTGTGCCGTTCTGAATTTTAATTAATGGCACACTAACTTAATTTAATATTATGGTTATTTTTATTTTATTTATTTAGATTCGGACGTCGTGTATTCGTGAAATATCGTTATTTTCAGCGTGCATATACACTGGAGCTATAAATAAAAATTGGCAAGGATAAGAAATAGATCGATCGGTATAGGGGTCAGCTTTGGGCCTCGGATTGACCCATGTGTCAAACATGAATGTGCGTAGGGCCCTCGGTGCTAAGGGTCCTAAGGTCCAGCAGTCATGTATATTTTTAAGATGAAAAATTGCGATACAACACAATGAATTATTAAAAAACAACGCATTTGCAACTCTTGCTTATTTATTTAACACCCAGCTTGCGCTCACAATACGAGAAGACGATACAATAATAAAAAGAGAACTTTTTTAATTATGAATTTTCTCGCTTTCAGCTTAATTAAAAATGTTACTGCTGAAAGTTCGAATCGTCCTCTTTGTATGGCAACGCACGGAAATGGGGCACGTGTCTGAAATTATTACACTAAGCTTAATGAATAAATAAACACAACTTTATGACATTAAACGGACAATACATTGATAAATAATTCATCCGTATAAATATTAAAAGCGGTCCTTATGATATTTCATTCATATTCTATGAACATTGCGTGCGGCGCTCGTATATTAATCGCTGAAAAAAATGTTTAATTCCTTTTACAGTTGCTGAATACCAAATGCGGCATATAAATACAATTTATTACTGTAATTGTGATGTGAATTTATTTTTTATTTAATTATGAAGTGTGATAGTTGATACTTTCAGTGATTCTGGTGTGTGGTGATTTGTTTCATAAATGATTCACTGGCTCTGCCATGTAGTTGCGGTAATATGAATCCAGGCAAGCTGGTTGGCTTTGCAGCCCTGTGCTTGGCTATACCTGTCAAGATAGGTAAGCGAATTTCTCTATTGCTGAAAACCATGAAAGTCATTGAATAATGTTGTTCCATTAAATCCTTTGTGCCATATTATTTTACAGACAATGACCGAATTCACTAGCTTGTATGTAATAATTCTACAACGTTTGCGGACTATTAATCATATGTTTGAATAAGGCTAAAAAAAATACATGAAAGCTTTAAGTTTTTCTGCGATTTTTTCTGCAAAGATATTAATACAAAGATTTTGTCCTAGATATAAAACCCTTTACACTGAATTAGGATAATATTAATATTAAATATACTCTTAAATGGAATAGAAAAAATGCTTTAAACAGATTATTTAAAAATCTCTTTTTTATGTCTTATATATTAATATTTATTATTATAAAATATAATAGGTATAAAAAAAAAAAATTCTCCTAATAGTAGTTGCTAATCAGTCCGGATTTTTATCCTTTCAAACCTTTTAAAGGCTTCGAGTATCCTTAATGTATTTTTTCGTTAATAAATATTTAAATGTAAATAAGCTAACCCTAATAACATATATTAGTAACATAAAACTAATGCTATTTTTAATATAAATATATTTTTACATTATTAAAAACGACGTTTTATCCCTTACAGCTTTTGATTATTTAAAAAAGCTCGTACAAAAGACTTTTAACTGCAACCGTGAAACTTCATGGACAAGGAAATATATGAACAATTACAAAAATGGAGTGCACATATTTTTAATCTTAAAATAGTGAAACGACGTTGTGTCCATTAACCGATATATCACGGCGTTTCGAAAGCAACCGAGTCGTCCGAAGGGGGTCTATCAGGGACCCCACGCATTTAAAATCAAAATATTAATGAATTTTCCATCAATAACTTGTCATTTTAAAAAAATGGATTATTTTAAGAATATAAAATAATTATTCATATACGCTTTATAATTTAGTCGATATTTTAGATTTTTTTAACTAATTAAAATTTTTCCGCTATTGCGGACAACAAATGTCAATGATTATTATTAATATTTATTCTTTAGACTTTAGTATGATTTATATTAAAAGAGTTATTCGAAAAAAATGAAAACTTGGGGTTAATTAATCTAAAATCTAGTCTAAGATTTCTATATGTTATTATTATACTATAAAAATTGCTCTTAAAATTTGTTTAAATTTAAATTGACACCTTTAAACTATAAGAAATAATCGTAAATTCTAGTAAAAGCTTTAGTCAGTATCTTGGTGATCTAGCCTTAATATATAACACACTAAAAGCACCTGATGTAACCTTTTGTCGTTAAGATGAATATCTTCTACTTATCCGAAAAATATTGGATTATAAAATATATGAAAAGTGATCGTTTAGCAGAGTTAAGGATAAAAAAATAACCTCATACATCGATTTTATTTAAACTCTTGCGTCATAAATAGCGTGAATTTGAAAGGCATATAATTTCTGAAACTGAAAGCTTTTAAAAATCGAGCTCTGTAATAAATTCTTTTTTATACAAGATTTGAAAACAAAAAAAAAATCCCAGTAGTATATATTTTAAACTTATGTTAGAGCATTTATTCGTAGCAATATCTCCTCAAAATAGGCAAAACGTCGTTGTTTCATATTATTTATTTTTCTTCGAAAGTAAAAAAATATCGCAGCAGGAGATGCCCGTCGAATATGTCAAAATACGTCATGGGTACAGCTTCCGAAATTCCTCATTATTGATGATTTTTTAATTAATAAATCTTATCATTTATAATATTGTAATATAATTTTTTCCTTAGTATCAAGTTATATGCGTAGGACGATTTCTTTGTGTCCTAATTAATGTCGGGTCCATATAATTTTAATGAACGGTCGCTCCATATATTTTTTTAATTATTGCTCGTCTCATAATTAGAATATTTATTAAATTAAAATTTTTCGCTAGCATAAATCGATTTTCACAAATTACATTTCGTTATTATTTGCAATAAATTATACGTAAATATTTTTTATATTAAGCATTTCTCGCTTTTTTTGATGGAAAAGTTTCTCTCAGACTTTATCTACATTAACCCTTATCCGGATCAACTAAGTTCCGAACATAAATCGGATTTGGTAAGACTTTTGAATTTTTATTAAGATTAATTTACTATATAAAATTGTAAAATGTAATAAAAATATATATATTGAAAGGCTCTTTTTGTTATCCCAGTATAATCTAAAATATTATACATTTTTCTAAATGTCTCGAAATGCGAGCTGAATTTAAATAATTTGCATTTAAAAATATCCTAGAATCCGTTTATTTTATCTGAAAATATTATCTTATCAGACCCGTTAATTTTTTCATCTGAAGCCCCATTTTTTTCCTTCCTTGCGGGGTTTGTTGATGTGTCGCTGAAACAATGGAGATGTTATCAACCCTCAGCATTTGCATACTTCGTTGTCCACGTCCTATCTTTATCAACATTGGTCCATCACCTAGATTCCGCTTAAAATCATTCTCATCTCCAATTTTAGTTAATTATGATTGGAGTGTCAGCAGAGTGTCTCCGTATCATCCTTGATGGATGATACCTATTCTGCACAACTTGTAACGTTTGCATAAACTCAATTAAGTGATCCTAATTGCGCACAAACACATTGACCACTTGATGCATTCTAGTTTCGACCAGCATCCACCGACGATACTCTGGCAATTGTCGGATTACACGGTCCATAGATTCACTACATGCTAATTGGACTGATTGATCGTGGGATAACTTGTGTTGGTATCTCTTTGTATCAATGAGCACGAGATTACAACACATTAGATAGTATAGGGACATTTAAAATATACTCCCCTTCTTTTTCTACAGTATTCTACCATCTATGAATGATGGACTTGCAAGACCCTTCTCACAAATTCTTGATGAAAAATACTAGTACTGTTCTGATCTCGTCTACAGAGTTCATATCAGATGGGGTAATGTCCATTAAATATGCTTTAGCCTTTATAATGTCATCCTCGCTGTATGTGGCTTGACATTATCCTGATGGAAGATTATTCATTATGAATCCAAAATTGGTCGATTATCATTTGACTTAATCATTTGGTTTGGGTTTAAAAGGCATTAAGTGTCAGTGTTCCTCTTTTCTTTACCGACTATCTTCGACGCTTAACATTTTTATAAAAAACCCTCATCCCGTCATCATTCACAGTTTGGTACAAAAGAGGTTCATTTGTGAGACGTGAGAGAAAAGAAGAGTACACATTCAGTTTCTGCGCGCAATTAAACTCGGAAATTTTGTGAGGAACTTATTGACCCAATTTTTCTGACTTTTGCAATGAACAAAATTGTCGATGAACATTTAAAAGACCAAATTCAAGCTTCTCTTCTAGTTCTTCAACAGTAGTTATAGAATTTTGTTCAATCATAGTATGCAGAACGTCCTCTTCGTGTTCTACAGATCTTTCAATGATAAGATTTGACTTCAAGGCTGTAGTATACGGTTCGCAATTTCCGGAACTACCGTTGAAACTGGCTTTTCACTTTATTTTTAAAATTAAAATACGTATTCAAGTGATTTTGGACTTACTCAACAGTATGATCGTGCAACATCAGGTGTATATGGTGGATGTTGCAGAATTTTTAAACACAGCCCTCTTATTTAGTCCTGCGTGTGGTCTTTTATTTTCATTCTGAAAAATTGAATCTTGATTGTTTCCTAAAACTAGTCGTTTTTTGAGGAATTACTCCTTTATTCTTATTAATTGAGCACAGTTCACCGCTGTTGGAAAAGTCTGGCTAGGTTTCAATAATTCATACTGAATTATTCCCAAAATATCTCAATAAATACAAAGGAGAATCTTGATAACAGTCAATGATGACCCAAGGGCAGACACAGATACATGTTTCGATAAAAGTCATATAATTGATAAAAGGAAAAAAATACTCTCATTGAACATTGAGTTCCTCCGGTGTCTTAATTAGCCAGTACGAGTATTTTCAGAGGAGTACTCCTCCAATTATCCCGACGAGAGGCCGACAGAGGGTCCTTGTGACAGCGTATTATTATACGTTATGTGTCGGGGATGATGAGGTGGAGTCTGCAGTCAGAATGTCAGTGATTATAGTGGTCAGCTTGCCTGTTAATTATTTAGTCGATGTGGCTTGCCATGATAAAGATGAGAGGATATATCCAAAGTCGTCATGGCGGCATCCGTGTGTAGCGCAACAAGATGGCGACTATATCTTACGATAACTGTGCTCTTATTGCAATTCCTTGGTTGTTTTACGCGGATCGGACTTTAGAAATGAGTTAAAAATCTCATCATCGGCTTTAAGAGGTCTTCCTGATTTTGATTTGTCTTTTACCCACTTTAAAAAAAATGTTTCTTGTTGAAACCATCTATGACACATGTCGAGGGTTTTATATCTCTCTCGGGATGAGAGCTTTATTTAATAAGTCTCTTAAATTTTACTATAGGCTACAAAAAATATAAAGATCAGAACAGAAGATTACTTCTGAACTTCATAACGACGCTAACCGCGATTATTTTTTTGCTTTACCTAAAATACTCAACTCTTTTTTACACGATAGATGTGTTCCACTAAAAACCATGTAACAATGTGATAGAACTTGTACAAATATTGAAGATTAGTTCCGTAAATTTAAAAGACGGTGTTATTTATAAAAAAAAAACAACAACGTGGTATAGAAAATCGTGTAAAAAGCCCAATAAAAAAATATACAAAAAGATGATATTATTCATACATATATTTTATTTAGAAAAAAAATACTGAATACACGTGTAATGCGTTAGAATCTGATAAGGCTTTTTATTTTATATTACTGTCCTCTGAAGTTGTTTTTTTAATTACTATATTAACAAATTTGTTTATACATTTCCTGATATATAGATCTCGTTAAAGTTTTAAAGCTCATTCTAAATCGTTGCAAGCTCTCGTGAATTAAAGCAGATTCTTAGTTCGTGAAATTAAATAAATAACCTACATTTTTCATGGGATGATCTATTATTTTACATCACTATCATAGCTAGTTGCCCATTATCAACTTAAAAATAATGAAGCTTTCGTCAAAAGGCTCTCTTGATTAAAAACATGGCTTGGTTTTTCTTGCCACCTAATATATATCTGTCATATGTGAAAAAATATATGTACATATAAAAAGCTCTAGTAGATTTGTCACTTTTTTGTCAAGGGCTCTTCTAATAACCGAAAAAATACTTTATCACAACTAACTGATCAATTGTGTGTGTGTACTTTTTTTTATCACAGTCAGACTGATATCCCCGACTGTGAGGTGATTGATGAGCCCGAAGATAACACGCAGAGGAGAGAAGACATTTTCGTGGCAGAGGAAGTTGCCTTTTGTTCGCATGGAAAGTGACTTGTCCAAATCTTTTTTCATTCCGATGAAAAATGGCGATATTTTAACATTCCACTTTGGTCCGCACTTCCCCTGGAAATATTTTTTTCTTTGCAAACTCTCGCAAATGGATGTCATAACTATTGTTATTACCGGTGATTCATATAAATAATTTCAAATTTGCAATTAATTTCGAACTAATCCGGCTGTGCCATCGGCTGGCAAACAGCCGCGGGGCTCCTTTGAGGATTATGGATGATTGGTAGTGTAAAGTCTGCAAAATCTGTGCTGGTACGCTCCAAGAAATTTTCAGCCAAAATCAATAGGAGGTAGTTAGTCACGTCCGGGTCTAAACTAACCTAAAAATAAACAGCCTATTACACTGATTGCGCCCAACGTTCTGTATGTATATTTGCAATTAGCCCAGATTTACTTTTGGCTTCAATCCGTTTAGACACAGTGACAATATTGAACTGCGTTTGTCAATATAATAAATTATTATAATACAGAAACCACCTCTAGATTTAAAAGATTTAAATACATTCCACGTTATTTTCGATATTTATTTTATAAATGGCAAATTCATTTTTATATAGTAGCACTAAATAAATAAAATCCACGACCTTAACAAACTTCTTCTTTGCTCGTAAATTTTATAATACCTTAATTTATTAAATAAAAATACTTGGTAGAGACTAGCTTAAGATTGCTTTCTTCGCAGTACCTTAAGTAAGCATTTTCATTAAAATAATTTTACTTTCCCTAATACTGTATTATTTTTGCCTTCAATATTGTCAATGTTTCCATTCCTTATTGAGTCGAGTCATAAAATACTTCACAATTTACTCTTAGTAAGTGTCGAAACCTAAATAATACAAATCACAACTTTAAAGGTCGGCGGTCTCTGCGCAAATAATCCCCGAAAACGGTCAATGAAAGAAACGTCCATTATTCTGAATACATCCAATGTATCTCAAATAGATATCCTAATTTATATGGAACTTAATTTTATATATTAACCCCTTGTGTGATTTGCCCGAATACAATTCGGGTAGATATTTTGCTGTAGTTTGAACTGGATTCGGGCACATCGTACACGAAACTTTTTATAGTGATTTGCCCGAATCTAGCTCATGGTCATTCCCCCACCAGTCTAGAGAACGTATCGTGCGCGTTGAATGACACGTGTCGTAATTTGATCTTTAAAGAACAATTACCCACTTTTTTTCAAGAGGTTGACCACAGAAGTGGTTAATAGTAAAGCTACTCATAAAAAGCATATAATAATTTCATATTTCAATCCAACCGAAATAATATTAAAATTAACCAATGTCGTGGTTTGAAACTGGGGGGAATATTTGTGTAAGAAACTCATTTCCCTTCGTTAGAATCTTTATCTGAATAAATGGCGCTTTAGAATCTTTCTGATATGCCATCCATCTATTGTAGTAATAATAATAAATAAATGAATATGAAATATGCATAACTATGGAATTCAGGGACCAATACTATTTTTTATTGTTTATAATATTTTTCTGGAATGTTTGTATATTTTATATTTTTTCAGTACGTGCATTTAATTTAAACGGAGTTTTATAAAATGTATATAACACAGTTTTACAATACCATCAAACGAAATCTATTTTTTACACGGTTTTTGATATATTCTAAATAATCATTGTGCTTTATTGTCTGCAACTGCGAAAAAAATAGCGCGATGTTTTTTCTCGCTCGCATTCGGTACCATGTGCCGAGTGCGAGTGAAACATGCGATTGACACGAGCGGCGAAAGCTCAGTCTGCAGTGAGACATCCCCAAGAGCGTTGTCATTAACGCGTCATATTGATTAGTTGAAAAATACAAAATATCGATCAAATTATGAAGCAATATAATGAATAGATATGCTTGGGGTTACTGAGAGACCCCCTTTGGATGACGAGGTTGTTTTAGAGCCACCGCACAGTGGAGTGGGTCATGAATTTTACTGCCAATAATCTATAACCATTTGATATAATTTATTTGAGCTAGAACTTTGAAATTTAGAATGAATATATGTAAAGATTTATTCTTACGTATCAAAAAATAAAATTTTAAAAATATAAAAATATTTCAAAATAATATATAAACTTCATTATAATATACATATCAAGAATGTTGAATCAGAATTTGTAAAGATTTAAAATTTTAATTTGCAATAAAAATCCAACTAAAAATGTGCAAGTTCATTGAAAATATAAAAATAGGTCAAATGTTTGATTTGCTTCAAATCGCAAAATACAATTAAAAGAACCTAACCCCAAATTTTGTATGGGTGCCTAACTTTCTAAAGCGTGGTCCCTATCTGAACGTTATATAAGGGTTGACTGTACTTTAAAACTGCAATACAATAACAAGATTTTTCATATTGCTGTGAATAATGAATATATTTCCTCTAAAGTTGCATATATGCTTTTACCTGGTCAAATCCTGATAATATTTAAAAATCTAGCAAAAAATATCATTTTCGACAATCGAATATATTTATAAGAGTTTTTGTATTATTCATAAAAATGGAATACGTTTTATTATGATATATATTATATTAATGTGAAATTAAAAGTCGTAAAGATAAACCCAAGTGAATTTTAAGCTCTGCAAATATGTCTCTCGCTTTTTATGACCTAGCGAAATAGAAAATATATAAACCTAATAAGGAACTTTTTGAATATTTTTTAGAATAGATAATATACTCTTTATTTTGGTATATATAATATTAATAAGCAATTTAAAACTCTTAAGATGTAGACGTATGAATTTGTTTCTATGATAATATGTTAATTGCATTTTTTGACGATGCCTAAATTTTAACTAATATTAAAAAAAATTGGCAGTAGAATTTATGATTTATCCCATAGTGCGCCGTAGCGAATAGGTTAAACTTATTGTTTTCATTGCCAACACAATCTCTAAAATGATGTAGTGTTACGAAAATATGAAGGAACATAATAATTTAATCCTGAGACTAATGAAAATTTCATACGCGTGGTACACTAATTCTGGATCTTGTCTGTATATAACATTACATGTAAATAAAATAACACCTCATAAATCAAATTATTTATGTAAATTAGCTATGTAAACGTTTAATTGTATAAATAATGATTATTTATCATATAGTATGTTAATTATGCTAATTAATGACGAGCATATTCAAATATTTAATATGAATACAATTAACTAAACACGATAATGTTTAGCCAACAATGATTTATTCTAATAACCGTACGATAAATTCAGCTGAAATATTTCATCAATTGTACCGGGGTGGAATACAAAATGATTATAAAACACACATCGGTACACGTATAATATCATATTGATATAATAGAGACCGATCGTAACGTATTGGGTCTACCGGAAAGTTCTGTCAATAGAATAATATGTTTTTCATACCTTGAATAAACTTTATTGAATAATATTCCATCATTATTTATAACTTCTTGCCAGTGATTTGTATATCCCATTTTTAAAAAATGCCTTATCCCTAGGGGCGAAAAATTTAACCAGTGCTTGTCTGATATATTCTCCGTTTTTGAATTTTTTGCCCTGCAAAAAAAATGTAAGGACAGGAACAAGTGATAATCGAAGGGTGCTAGGTTCGGAGAGTATGGTGGATGCAACAGTATTTCCCAGCCTAGCTCCGCGAGTTTCAGACGAGTCCCTAAAGCAGTATGTTGCCTAGCATTATCATGAAGCAGTATGATGTCCTTTCTATTGAACATTGCCGGCCTATTTTCTTGGAGTGCTGTTTTTAAATTATCCAATTGCTGACAGTACCTCTCTGAATTTAGCTTTTCGTTCGGCTTCAAGAGCTCAAAATGTATTGGTCCTCGAATGTCCACCATATACACAACATTCTCTTATTCAGCCTCAACTTCGTTTTAGAGGGGGCAGGTTTTCCGGATTCACAATAAGCTCTTCTCCTTGCGATGCTTTCATAGGTAATCCACTTTTCATCCCCAGTTATCATCCGGTCCAAGAAGGGTTCGATTTTGTTTCGTGTAAGCAAAGATGTGCATATGATGACTCGATCATTAAAATTCTTCTCAATTAAATCATGTGACACCCATCTCGAATATTTCCACACCAATCCTAGTTTCCGAATATGGTCCAAAATGGTTTATTGAGCTAAATCAAGCCTTTCTGCAATCTCCGATGTTGTCAAAAGAGATTTTGTGCTCTAATATGATCTTGACAGAACTTTCCGGTAGACCCAATATTATTAAACCGGGTACCGCGTATACACAGCCAATAGCACAGTTTTCATTCGATATCTCGACATCGGAACCGACTCCCACGTCAATTTGCAGATTTGTTGGATTCGGCAGTGTGTGCTGCTGGCAATTGTATAACGAGATTTTCTCGCTCACTAATTTTCATCTCGTTATGGAAATTTCCAAGGCTTTTATATTATTTAATACATTCATCTGCATACCTTAATAACACTTTGAAATTTTACAAGTTTCATGGCTTTTAATACGAGAGTCGAAAACGGAAAGACTATTATTATTCCGCCGCCGCTGATGTCATTATCCGAACTCCGTGTGAATATTCATTCTGGTCTTGTGTGGGGAAATCCAGCTCGCGATACGGAAAAGCTCAACATTTGATGCCCTTTTATGCGAATTTTCGGCAAGGCTGTAAGCGCTCCGTTTTATTTCCGGCACTTTTGAAGAGCTCTCACATATCCCTCATTACTTTTGATACTTTTGTTTTATATTTTCGAAAAAAATAACCGCCGCAAATACTAAGAAAAACATTTTCCATGAAAATATCGTTTTTATTCTTGCGTAATCGCTTATTCTTTAAAATCTGGACCCTGGAAAATTATCAGAGTAAGCATATATATTTATTTTTTTCTTATATCACAGTAAAAATTTAATTGAAATATATATTAATGAAATTCACAATGTATTCTATTTGTGATACCAAAGCTTATATTTTTTTATACGTTAAGCAATATTATTTTTTGATGTTTATAAGTAAAATGTTTTTTATGAGGTACAACGACAATTCAGCGTAAAATAATTTCGTCCAGACAATCGTAAACATTTATTTTTTTATGCAAAAGTCCACTTATTATAATGATTGTAATATAGGACTGGTTTTAATAACATTAAATATAATTTTGTCAATGTATACGTACCCGAAATATTCGTGTCTGGAATTTATGACACGATTATGACAATTTATCGTGTCATAATCGTGACGATTATGAAAAGAATATTTTGAACTGAAAGTTCCTTAATAATAAATTTGAAAAAAAAATAACAAATAGATAGAGGACCTAAATCTACAA
>JAGXCT010034628.1:0-11068 GCA_022495035.1 Philopotamus ludificatus
CGTCATCCACGACACGTGCCGATTATGTTCCTGTTGTATGAAACAGTGTGAAGAAATGCTTTGTCAAGTAGATCGACCTTCTTTTCTCGAGAGTTACATACCCCAGGCAGTCCTGTAACCATGCTCTGAGGTATAAACGGATAGAACCAAAACTCCCTCAAGTAGAGATATCTTAGAAATTTCTTCTGGATTTTCTCTAATCTGGGGAAATTCGAGACGTCATAAGGCGCCCATATAATGGAACCTGATTCGAGCTAGCTCCGAACTAACGTATCGTATAGCACTCGTATAACTAAAGCTCGATACATGTAAACTAAATTTGAACTTGGAATCAAACAAAATACCCAGATCTTTAATAGATGATTGCTCGGAAAGAGTTACGTTCTTTAATTTGTAATTAAAGATGATGGACTCCTTTAATTTAGCAAATATCATTTTTTGTCATTTTCCATCACTTAATAGAACGCGATTTAATATTGCTTAACTGCAACTTCAACAATCTTCCGTTGAAGTAATGGATCGAAATATTTTTAAAATGTCTGCGAAAAATGAAAATTTACAATTAAGTACCAGATGAATAACAATTATAAATAAAATAAATAATTAAGGTTCTAAATTTGACATCTATGGGGTCTAATATAATGTCACCCATACTTTCAACGAATTAGCTTACTGCCGAATTGATCATGCACATGTTACAGAACAAGCAAACCGATTTTAAAGCTTTCCTTTTACACAATTATATTTAAATATATAACCTTTATATACGTATACGATTTTTATGTATTTTTAGCGATGTAATTCCTAAAAACTTTCAGAAATCTGATTCAGAAATAATCGTCGACGACAAGCTATGCTAATTTCAAATTGGCTCGACTCAAATCCCTGTCACACAAACTGTCACTAGATCGCTCCAACTTTGCGTTAACCGACGCGACGCCCAAACACGACAACTGTCTCGGCGCCGCACAAGACGCCGACGCCGACAGCAACAAAAGAGCACAGAGAGACGGGGACGATAGCAAATTCATTACATTAAGAGCAAATATGAGCGCACACTTCCCGTTGTAATTATCTATTCGGATGCGATAGTACACCGCCATTCATCCTTTGAGATGTCATAAGTTTCGAATCCCCGGAGGCGAGATGGGCGAGGTGGGGGGGAGCGTCAGACGCACGAGCCTCGCCGCCGCCCCATCCCCCATCCTCCGCCACGACAGCAGAAACAATGTCGAAAACGAAGTTTTCTCTAATTCGTTCAAAGTATAACAACTCGGGGCCATACTTACCTCGGAATTAAACTGCCTAATCAAATGAATGGGGGAATCGTGGTGAGTTTCCGCGCCACCCCCGGGGCCAAATCCGATCCCCGCTCCGGTCTCGCCGAATTCCGCCATATCAATTTTATGTTGCGCCGATAAATAATATTTGCGAAACGTGATACCGCGTTATCAAAATATAATAAGATGTTTGTGAGCGGGGAGATTTTTTAATAAAAAATGTTTCCTTATTTCATTTCCGTAATTCGGGGCGCCGTAACTTGTGCCCCTGCTGGAAAAAATGGGGGCAGGGAAAATTATTGATTTGTGACTAATGCTTATACGAAAAGCTTACACCATACACACCTTCAATACAAATTAATTGCACGATAACTTTAATATTATATATAATGAAAAACAGTGGCGAAATTATTCCATAACATTTACACATTTACACGTGCGACTAGACGTATTCCCACTGGAAAGTACATATCTTTGCAGACTGGCTTCTTTATACGCTACGCAAAATAAACGCTTCCTACAAATAGCAGATAATTCTCTGTTTTATTACGCGTTTAAAACAAACAGTTGACATAGTGAGAGCAGGACGGGGTAGAATGTGTTTGCATGGACCAGTCTGCAATGATTTCAGTCTGCAAACATGGCAATGGGCAACGGGAAACACGCGTCACGGATTGGAATGAAAGTTATTCTATCTTTGTTTGCTTTATTATTAAACAAACATATGTTTCTGATCGCTATGTGCGAATGCGATAGTGAGGATGGCTCTATGTGATCTACAAAATATCAGACAAATAAACATGAGATAAATCCACCCTATCGTAAAATCGTATGTAATCAAAATATATATATATTTTTTTGATTCAGTAATTCAAGCTGTAAAAATCAACAATAATCGTTATAAAACTTAAATCTCAGTCTTACATACTTTTGTCCTCAGAATCAGAAATCTCAAAATTTGTCAATAAATCCAATTTATTTATTTATTTATTATTTATTTATTTAAAGACAATGCGTGATTGGCATTACAGAATGACCCAGTTCGCCAATCACGCATAACACATAATAATACACTTAAGGAAAATTAACACAGCAACAACATGTACAATAGAATTGAAGAATTATAAAATTTCATATAGGATATCAACAAAACGGCTATATTTGACATCGAATATATCCACATATTCGGCCAAATGGTTAAGCAAAGTAATAGCTTTATAATTTAAATATGCAATATTCAGACATTTCACTAAAAGCATTTCTGAATCAAGAATATATTCTTATCAAGAATATTTATTTATCTAATAAAGCTTGTTTATACATAGATAGTTTATAGGTAGATAATTTATATTTAAAAGAGAGGTCGAGACATAATGAATTACATAAAGACAAAAAATAATATAATCTTTATTTTTAATATGTTTGAACATATTCAACTTAAGTGTTTTAATAATTTGGTATTTCTTTAAATCAATCAATCCATTAGTATTATTTCATATATTATTTTTGTTTGAATATCTTATAAGATATCTATAAGAAATTAATCAGTTTTTCGTGTAAAATAAAATATAATAAAACTGTTTTCACTAGAATCGAGCGATTCTCTGCATTTTTTTAACTTCACCATCCCCTATACGTTTATCGTTATATGTTTTTATAATTATTAGATCAAATCCTGATAATACTAATAGCTTTGAAACATATCGCCGAACTTTTAAATAATTTAAAACATGGATCGGAATAACTATAAATGATGAAAAATGGGTTACAATTATTATGGGTTAATGAGGTTCCCAATCTTGTTCGGTCATCAAATTTTTTTTAAATTGTTGACCTTTTTGAGAAAAGCGAGCGCAAAAAGATGGAGCAAAAATTTCGAGAATTGGGAATTCCCAACAAATTTGCCGAATTGTTTAATTGAATATTTCGCGGCGCCCTTATGACGCCCTTATGCTCACACTTTGGGAATCACTGGGTTAATGGGTTACAATAAGCGGACAACTCGGCTCCCAAGTTTATGGCTGGCGACCTGATCCGTATTCGAAGTGCCAAGATAACTTGGAGGACGACTGTCACAGTCCTGACATCAGGATTGAGACGGATGTGTCTCTGCTGGAGATCGCGTAGTGTCCTCCAGGTGGCAAAGACCGGCATCAGGATTAGAAGGCCATTTAAATTAATAAATAAAAAAAATCTTTTCGTAAGTTGAATTTTTAGAAAAGCAAATCAAAACTAAAAAATATCCAAATATGTTTAACTATTAATATGTTTTAATTTGTTGAAGACGCAGGCACACTTCTCATTAGCAGAATAAGTTGCCATATAATTTTAATTATATATGTATTTTTATTATATATCTATGTATTAATATAATGAATTATGATGAACTATTTTTATATTTAGAATAAACCATTTTAAAAAAAAATTTAAGATAATGATGAAAAATTCGTTAATATCTTGACTTGAAATAGTTGGGGACCCTGAGAGACCCCCTTCGTACGACGCGATTGTTTTCGAGCAGCCAAATCAAACGAAAAATTAAGTTACCTTCATAAGATTAAAGAAAACATCGAATATCTAAATTAATACTAAAGGTGCTCAAGAATAAGAGATGCTACTACAATTTCGAAAAGAATAAACCTAAAATTTCTTCATAAGTAATTATTAAAATGATTAAAAGTTTGCAACAGATATTTTTTTTTGAAGCATATGATTTAAGCTCTCATGCATTTTGCATCTCGCATCGAATTAGCTATAATTAAAATCACTATCAATCCCTGTATCTCATTGTACCTTTCCAAATAAGATGAGCTTCTTTAAATTAATTTATTCTAACATTAAGAGTAAAACACAATGTGTATTATTTTCTTCAAGTAAAAATATATATTTTATTAATTAAAAATAAATATAAGAAAGTGAGGGCAATTAACTGTACTCCATTTGCAAGTATAAGCAAAAATTAATTATGATTAATAAGATGATTTGCTCTGAAAAATCTCCCCCTTGCCGAAAATGGATTTCTAATTTATATCAAAATTCAATTAGTACCAATTTAAAATATTATAATATTCGTATGCTTGTCGGATTACAAACTCGCTAATCAGTCTCGGTACATTCCGTTATGCACTCTAGCGGAATAATTTAAAATCCCCCGCCATTCTTCCGGCAGCATTGCCGTCAATTTCAAGCTGCATTCTCCCCGCCATTCTTTAATACTGAATAGCTTGTTCCGGCCCAAGTTTGAATAGGTGCACCCGGAGAGGACTTAATTAACACCGACCGGAGATACAACGGACCAGACCGTCAATGGGGACACGGAGCAGGTCCGCGGGACGCTTCGCTAATAGCCTGCCGAATTTCTAGAGCAGGGGAACTGATTGAGCGTCTACAGGGGGGAGAAGAGGGCGTCTACAGGATTGAGGGGGAGACGCATGGCGCACAATAAGCGCGTCACACGGTAGACGTTTCAGTTTCCCGTGCCTTTCTACAAATACCAATTTAATGGCACAACGGACTTCGGGGAGTTATTGTATTTTATATTTGGCCGACGAATGGGACGACTCACTCTCTGCGGCTAAATTAAATATTAACTCGTCTATAAATTTTCAGGCTGTGGAAGATCCCCACCCTCCGGGCGTATTGCGGTGATGTGCAAATTTGACAAATGAAAATGTGTAATGGTAAATCCCTGGGTTTGAACCACCCCACCCCATCCACTTTTCTCATCTTTTCGTTTAAAATCCTATTATGTGACATACATATTTATTGAGGTGTGTATTGTATCATATTATATTTTTATATATTAATATTAAAAAAAATATATTTAAAATTGTATAAACTAAGAAAATATTTAAATTATTGCCCTAGAAAATAATATTCAAGTTAGGTTGAATTTTTGGCTTAGTTATAATAAAATGAACATATTATTATATAAAACATATTTTATTATTGTTCCATAGTAAGATCAGTTACATTTTTTGAATCAGGTCGTTAATAAACGTGTGACGGTCTTTCCACTACGTGCGAGATAATTTCCCGCACTTTAATTTGAATAATATGTAACATAAAGCGCCCCTAACGGGATCAAGTGGCATAATTAATGATCATCAGCGCTACTGCCAAGGTGTCAACCCCTCTCTTCCTTTGTCTCCAGCGGTCGAAACGTTCAGACGTCCCGCTTTTCGCTCTGTCATAAGATGTAGTCGCCATTTTGTGGCGCTACACACGGATGCCGCCATGATAACTCTGGATATATCCTCTTGTCTTCCCCATGGTGAACCACATCGACTGACCAATTAACAAGCAAGCTGACCTCTATAATCAGTGACGTTCTGGCTGCAAACTCTGACTCAGCATCCCCCAAACTGTGGCACGGACTGACCGCTACCACAGGGACTTTTAGCACTAAACCGTGTGTGATACTCGTCAAAAGTGTACTTCTCTGCAAATATTTTTAGCACTAAACACGAGTGCCGTCAATACCAGAGATCTTTAAGCAGAGAGTATCAGGAGCTGCACGTGCATTTTTTCATAACATGTTTAACCTTAAAGCTGTCTATACTTATTGACATATTTTCACAGTATATTTTTTTGCAGAAATTGACGATAGTTGTGATTGGGATGCTTTTGTAAAAGTTTAATAAACTTGACATTGATAGAAGTTCAAACACAATTTATTATAATCAACTAGGTACTAACGCGTTAAATTAAGTAATAGAGGTTTAAGAGAAGCCTCTTCTCTCTGTTACGATGGCTCGATAACAACCGCGTCGTCCGAAGGGGGTATTGTAGAACCCCCAAGCGTTTCAAGTCAAGATATTGTTGAATTCATCATCAATATCTTAAGATTTTGTTTTAAAGAGAATAAAAATAGTTATTTATGATATGCTTCATAATTTGTTCAACATATTGGATATTTTAAATATGATGCGTAAATGACACGCGCACTCGGCGCTATCTCGCCACGGACTGAGCTCTCGGTGATGTCTCGCGCCAGACTGAGCTCTCGCAGCAATTGTAACTTACGTTTTACTCGCACCAGGCACAAAGTACAGGATGCGAGAGAGAAAAACATGACGCCGTAGCAACAGAAGCGTAAATTGTGTTTTTTTGCGCAATTGCAGACAATAAAAGACTATTTAAAATAATATTTATACTTTTTAAGACAAATAAAGGTTGTGATTGGAGTTATTCGAGAAAGGTCAAACATTTGGAGTACCCAATCATCGCAAAAATATCAGAATTTCAGCACAGAATTTTGTCTGTTTTGAATGTTTTCAATAGTCATAATATCAAAAGAACCGAAAATTTAGACTACAAGTAAATTAATTCTAGACCGAGCTTAAGTCTATTGTCTGTAATGTTATGATTTGTATGCATAGTACGTCATTTATGAGGCTGTAGTAGAGATCAGGATTTTTGGGCAACAAATGAATAAAAGTTGAATGTTTTTAGAAGGTTACCAGAAGACAAAACACCGAATTATTTTCTAACTGCTTAGTTTTTATAGATTATAAAAATAAAACGCTAGAACGAATAGAAAATACGTTTACTTTAAATGCAATTTAGTCTATTTAATCCCAAATATAAGACAGTCTATTTCGAGGCACTCCTTAATATATAATTCTAATTAAACAGTATAACTTGATATAAACATGTAATGCGCACAGCATTGTAATGATCTCATTAGAATTTAATCTCTTACAGGACTCACTTTTGGTAGAATCAAATATTTAACAAACCCCAGAGACACCGCCGCCAAAGTGCTTTGTTTTACGCTGATTGAATCGGTATATTTCTGTATTCGAATTGTGCACGACGTATCTCGAGATCTGTGTATAAATTCTAATTATAATTTTGTATATAAATTCCCCATCTAATTTCTATTGACGTGTAAAATAAAGAGCAAAAAATCGGCCGTAAATTTCTCTATGGAATATATTAGAAAATACCATTACACGCTATTTAGCACACGGCGAGTCCGCGGGGACCGTGAAAAACTTGTTAATTCCCATAAATGGGTCAAGCAAACAGGTATTCCGGTCCATCAAACGAATGAATTGTAAACATGTTACGTCGAAGAGCCGACAATGATAATGGGACAATGGGACACTTAATTTGAGGCCTCGTTTTGTCGCGCGAAACACAAGAAGTCGGTCGTATGAAGAAAAAAATGTAGAAATGTCACGTATAGAAATTAAATTGAAAAAAAAGTCTCCGGGCTGACATTTGAAAGGGACTTTCTCCCCAGAGACTTTCAATTACCATCAAATTTCCAACAAAGAAATAAGAAAAAAAGATTCTTTTCGTTAGTATTATTACGACAGAATGAATTCTTGTGCATACACACATGTGGATATACGGAAAAGACATATTGTGTCCCGGGATTGATGAATTTCATTGATTTTTTATTACAAAATAACTCTAAAAAAATATACAATAATATGGATGTTTTTCGTAATTTATTTGAAGAATACAATTGTCGAAAGACGGTTAAGAAAATGGCGAGATTATCTATTATTCTCTTTTAAAGATTGTATTATTTTTTTAAGTAAGAGAGACATCTATCTAATCTATTGATTACTTTCATTATGAATACTTATAAATCAAGTGGACCATTTTGAAGGGCTCGACAAATATTGATATTATAACAATATATATTAATTAATACATTCTTAGCTTCTAAAATAGTACATACATACATAAGTGGCCTTCGAATCCTTAGGCGAATCTTTGCCACCTGGAGGACACTACGCGATCTCCAGCAGAGACACGTTCGCCCCAACCCTGATGACAGTCATCTTTCAGGTTATCTAGACTTTTCAAATACGGATCAGGTCGCCAGCCATGAGCTCAGGAGCCGAGCTGTCAACGCGCGGATTGTAACAATAATAATCAGACATGGTTAGAGCCAATTCGTATTTAATTTACGGTCTAATCAGGTGCTATGGGCACCTTCTGTAGCACACACGTCATCGAATTGGCCTGGATAGCGGCCTGGATAGCGGCCTGGCTTCTCATAGCTTCGTAGAATCTACGAAACCATGATTGTGCCAACCATCATCGCCGCCACGTCCAATACTGACACGCGACAACAATCGACTACATACATAAATAACATATCTTTATGACTTAATCTCTCTTGTGTACAGACTATGAATAAATTAAGGGTAGCGGACTATAACATGATTTTTTTTAAATTAATCTAGTAATTGCCAGTTCTCTCTTTTAGTTAGGGAGCACTATGGGGTGGATCATAAATTCTACTGCCAAAAAAGCTTTTTACGAAAATTCGATTTCATGAAAAAGAAAATTTGTTAATAATATTTTTAATTTATTTGATAATATGAGTTTCATAAGCTTACATTTTCAAAAATGCAATTGATATATTATTATTGTAGTATTAAATTCACTTAAGTACATCTTTACAATTTTTAATTAAATACCACTCTTATATCATCATCATCATCATTTGCCAGTCACAAGGCTCTCACTCGCTGAGGCATGGACCTTACCAAACTCTCGCTTGGTAGTCGAAGCCAATGGAACCTGAGTCTCACACGTGACGTGAAGGCTCCCCTTTCGTGTCCATACCGCGGGGACCCGAGCCGTCTTTGTATGCGGCTTTTTGTAAAGAGTTTCCCTCTCTTGGCCATTGCTGGCATTGGACGTACATCTTCTACCATGTTGGTATCGGATTTTACCCTTTTGACTGTGTCCAGGCAAATAGGAGGTGGTTTGTCTCGGTATTCGTATGTTCACTTCTCTAAAGCGTTATCTGCTTATAACGAGTCACTTATACTAGTCACGAGTGACAAGTAGCGAGTGACCACACACAACACCTATATAGATATACACAGGCATACACATGCACATCTGCATACCGGATTAAATCTTAATCCATCTATTTTAACAATATATAAATAGTTATTAATTAAGGTTATATATTTTACATTTCTGAAAACAACTTTGTGAATATATTTGATTATACATTAATTTTTACGACAATTTTAATTTTGGCTGGGTTTTTAAATGTTATCACGGTTTACTTGGGTAAAAGTAATTATGCCATTGCAGAGAAAATATATATTATATATATTATTAACAGTAATAAAAAAAAATTAACATTTTATTGCATTATTTGAGTATTTGCATTTTTAATCGCGCTAATTAAATTCAATGGAGTATATCTTTACGATTTTTAATTACACATTATTATTATATATATACTATAATAAAATTTATTCTATCTATAACATAAAAATATATAGTAAGTAAGTTTATACATAGTTCGTGTCAAACAAAAGTTATAAATTTATTTATTTTAGAATAATTAAGTATTGTATTTTTTTTGTATATGTCATTATTAAAAATATTGTTATTTAGTTAATACATAACGCTAGTATATTAATATACCGAATTTGACAGAATAACAAGGGATAATTATAAAAATGTCATAGATGGTATTACATAAAAATATATATTTGAAATGAATTATTTGATTTGAAAGAATATATCTTCACCTATATTCATTTTAAATTTAATAGTTCTAGCCCTAATGAAAAAGAAGTTACAGATTTTTGCCAATAGAATTCAGGATCCACCCCAATGTACGACGACTCGAAGACGACCGCGTCTTCCGAAGGGGGTATCTCAGATACCCCAATAAAAAAAATCATGCGGGTGCCAACAGCAGCGAATATTATTGTTTTTATTTTGTTTCGCAATTGCCGATAATAAAGGACAATAGTTATTTATAATATTAATTATTTTTTTAACAAAAAGTTTGTTACAATATGGTATGAAAAAAGATCATTTAATTGTGTCAAATAATCGTAGTCGTAGTCGTAACATCACGTTTTAGAGTCTATCTAAAACTAGTTCTAATGAAAAATTTATTTTTAAAAAATTAGCTGAGGTTATATAAGTTAGCCACTGATTAATTACAATAATAGAATATGTGTTTTCTAATATATTTTTTAAGTTATAAGGCGATAACATATTATTATTATGTTATTTTTTCTATATAGACTATTAATTCACTTTCCTTCATTTATGAGGAACGTGACCATGTGCACGATTTTTCTTATGGAAGACCGTGGACGTGGGTTTTCATTGTAATATATAGTGCAGTGGTTTCCTGTTGCCTTCTGCATCGCTGCAATTTTTTATACCGAAGAGCGCTGCTGCCCGTTTTTTAAATCTAAATCAAAATCCAGCAAAGATTCTGAATATTAAAAAGAATCACTAGTGAGATATCAATTATTCCTTAAAAAAAGAATTCTATATTGACCCTTCAGTATCCTATATATTTTAACAGCCATCCAATATTTGGCTACCATGTTCGTTTCCATATCGCGCCGTTGAAATTACCATAAAACCAAGAATTATTATGCCCCCATAAATATGGTAACCACTCGTATCACTATCAAATTTTATATTGCGCCCTAATTCAATTGCGGCCCCTTTTTAAGGGCACGGAATCGTTTACGATAAGCGAATTGATAATATTCATGTATGTTAATCTGCCACTGAAATAAAACTGAAACCCGTGGCGAATGCGTAATTCAATTATTATCAATTATTTGAAAAAAAAATAAAAGTCATATTGTTTTGTCATAAGCGTTGTTAATATCCAGTTCTTTGTCTCTGCAATCGATACAATCTGTGATCTTACATAAAAGGGAATCTTTTTATGGTCGAACTTCAAGTCCCGGTAATGACGCCATAAAGTGCCATTAGTTGATGGAAGCTGATCACGCGACTGAATCTTTCATGAAACCTTTTTT
>JAGXCT010034628.1:11476-26937 GCA_022495035.1 Philopotamus ludificatus
AATTTGTTTGGATCGGATGCTTAAATGATTTGGAGGTGCTTCTCATATTTTGGAATTGAAGAATTCAACAAAGATACGCCTAACTCCGTGTATACTGGATTTAAATGGATGAGAAACCCATCTTTTGCTATCAATGAAAACCATCTTTTGTTGCAAACAAAATTTAAAAAAAAACGTATATCTTATCTTCAATAAAAAAAAATAAGCTAACTTGGGAATTTGACCTAGCAATGGCTAGAGAATTTGCCAAATCTTAACCCCATTAAGAATATTAGGCAAAATTCATAGTTCATTACGGTCGATTTGGCAATAAAACTTTTGTATTCTTTTAAATCTATTCCAGTGATTATTAAGAATAACGATTAAGATTCTTTTTAGAGCCAAAGTTCCTAATAACCCTGTTTTTAGCTCTCATTAATGATATGATATCGAGATAAATATATTTGCAGTAAGAAAAACCAGGTTTTTTTCTAAGTTTATGTCAAAACCGTTACTTAGATTGTTCCAAAAGGATAATTCGGAATAATAAAATAGCTCAGTAATGCTTAACCATAATAATTATATTATTTACAACCTTCAAGTAAGCTAAAGTTATTTTATTTAAATATATGTATGCACATTTTTTTATTTAGATTCTGTACGTCTAAGATAACCTAATATAATAAGTAATTTGACGAATATGTATTTTAGTTTGATGTTCAATCTCAAAATTTGCAATTTGCATCCTTAATTTATTAAAAGCCATCTTACTCCTATCAGAATAAGTCCACGGTCGCGTAATTAATTCAAATATCCATTAAAAACCGACATAATTCCGCAACACTATCCTATTACGACTGACCCGGAGAGTATTGCGCCAAGCCAGCTGGGATCTGGCTCACATTTTTTTTTAATTATAAATTAATGTTGACGAGTAGTTTAACGGTGGGCCGTGTCGTTAGGTATAGTGTCCGTTAGCAACGGCCGTTAGTGGAGGACTGCTCTTGAGGGCTTTGTAATTAAGAAAGGATATGGCGCAGCTCTGGCCCGAGAAAGGGTAGATTAGGAGTTGTAAAAGGAATTTAACACCGACGTGTGCACACTTGAATACATGCTAATGGCACTCGGGCGCCGACGGTGCTCCACCCCTGCCGCCTGAGATATGCCAAAAATCTCGGTGCCTTCGCATAAATTTTGTTTGATGTCTCCCTCACTTCTTAATTATGTACTCATAATATTAACGCAACTTCAACACTCCACTATCAGAGCCGTGCGCGTAATTGGATTCGGAGGAGTGAAGTGGGAGAGTGGGTCAACAATAAAACGTATCTTCCAGCGCTTACCCAGTTTGGGATACTAATTCATACTAGACATATTCACGGGGACAATGTTATAATTTTCGCACTTTATAGTTTTATACCAAATTAAAATTTAATTATTCACAAATTGCGACAATCTAATATTTGAGAATATATCTCAATTTATATATAATATATCTCACAGTTTTCGACAGGGATCTGCAATTATAAATCAATTAAAACTAATTAAATACATATTAAATAACTAAAAGTTGTCATGAAATGTAAGACAATAACTAATTATATAATTATTTATATAAAAATACTCTCAATATTACAATATTTATTTTTATACATAAAGGAAGAAATTTATAATATTAAACTAAGAAGCATAAACCCCTTTATCTCCATTATAGAATTATGTCTTTAAATTGGCTATTTATACATTTGTATTATTAGGATATTAATTAAAATTAAATAATCTCTAACTTAATACAATTTTATATTAAATGTTTATTAGATGGACAACATTAATAATATTATAAATTACCCAAAAAGTATTATAAAAATATTAACATTTGGATATTAAAAATATCATCCTGATTACAAAATAGAATTTACGTTTAAACAATTCAATATTTAATTCATCAATAATTTATAAGACTTTCAAATGCACATACACGTTTTCCTGATTCAGTGTCCCGACAGCTGTTTTGTTCCACATGTATTTTTTAAATATGTATTGATAAATATTAGTTAAAAATTGAATTTGTCAAAATTAACGCATTGCCTACGGGGGTCGTGGATTTCACGTCAAAAGCATTTTTGTGGATGTCCGGGGCGCGCATAACACACACTAGCCGACACTACGCTTTGATCGGCTGTAACTTTTAAGTTTTATTTATTTTTATTTTTTAAAAAAGGCTTAGATTCTTGATAATTATAGCAATAAAAAAAATCAGAAATTGAGGAGATTTTGGGAAAAGGCGCCAAGTGCATATAAAACTATTTATTCATAGTATTTTATGGCTCTTTTACAGAAAGGAGTGTGTTCAGAAATTGCCAACATCTGTCGACAATTAATTAATGTTTAAATATTCTTTGCAAAATTAACAGCTTTGATTTTAGAATTTATTTATTTATTACAATGTTAACTATTATAACTCATTTAAATTCGGCACGTTACTAAGAAGTTTGGTGACTCCTGCTACAAGACATAATTTTTTTTTTGCAATGACTATTCAGTAGTTTTTGAAGTGAAGTGTAATTTAATTTTTGGCTCAATATTATGATTATTAAAAGACCGCAAATCATCCTGTAGGTAATGTTTTAATATAATATTATATTATTTAAAAATAACATCAGTAGTGCAACAAACGTTTTGCGTCAATAGAGAAAAAAATATATAACAAAAATTATAACAATGACTAGAAAACTGACATAAAAAATATTTTATATGATCTTTTATTTTATCTCAATTGACTTTCTTGAGAAATGTTCATATTAATTTTATTTATTATTTTAGTTTTCTCTTAAACATACTCTCCATACATCCTACCTCTTTAGAATAAATTAGACGTTTTATTATGATTATTTAGTGCATTGGTATTCCATTGCACTTCTGCCTCTGGCTTTCGCAAAATAGTTATTTTTTACGGAGAAGTGGCTTTTTATTTTCTTTTAAATATAGGTCATCAACTCATAAATGTCTCCGGAAGATATTTAATACGGTAAATACTAGCAGTGATAGTTGCGCAATTGATCGGTATTAATTATTATTTTTACACAACTAAAATTATTATTTATTTAGAGATCTTAGAACAATAAATACCATTTCCGTATTATTTTGTCGATTCCATTTAGGACTAAACTTCCGTACATTATCTAGAATTGAAAAAACCGAGGAAAAACGAGTTTGAGCCTTTATCAAAAACCATGTTCCACCCGGCTCTTTCATCTGCTTTCAGCACACGGGAACAAATTAAACGAAATTCCCCATACATTAAGGATTTACTGGATTTCCATATAGAATGAAAGCCCGGTTTAATGGGGCAATCGCAAGGTCGTAGCCATCGGGGGAGGTCTAAAACGGCCGGCGCATTACCCGGTTTATAGGAAAACACTAGCCGTTAAAATAATATCCGGGCCATAACCGGAAATGAACGCGGGTTAAGTAAACATGCCGAGCGGCAGTGGGGTGAGGAGCGCACTTGAGCGCCACTGCACCGCTGGAGATGCAATTCGCTAACGGCCCACATCACCGGTAATGGCGGCCACTACCCGACGATGCTTCGATACAATAATTTGTGTTCGGCGTCGTTATCGTTTGGGGCGACGCCCTAATGTGCGTCGCCGCCGCATACTTTTATTGGCGTCATCATCGGCGATATGACGTTTGATTAGGGTTATTGCTGGATGAACAACGTCGTCATTATCTATCGGTGGTCTAAATTACACAATAAACAAATAAAAATAGTCAAATGTATCAGGTTGTTCGGAAAGTAATTTAGTTTTTTTATGAAAAAGAAAGGCGATCTTCTTATAGTGATTAAATATTTTATTGAATTATATATTGTCCATTCTGGTCCGATATCTTTTGCCATCTCTCTGGCAGTAGCATGATTCCACGCTCATACCATTTTCGTTCTTTGCTGGCAAACAACTGATCCTAGTGATTTTTGACCTCCTCATTTAAAGTAAAGGTTTTACCATCTAAATTTTTTTGTAGAGACCGGAACAAATAAAAATCAGGAGGTGCCAGATCTGGAGAATATGGTGGGTTTGGCATTATATCGCATCCTAGCAGTAAAAGATTTTGGCGAGCTAACAAACTTGAATGAGGTCTCGCATTATCTTAGTGGATCACTACACCTTTTCTATTGACCAATTTTGAACTTTTCTGTAAGTGAATCATTCAATATATACAGCTGATAACAGTACACTTCAGAATTGATCGATGTGTTGTCTGGTAGAAGCTCAAAAAATTGATTTCTTTGAAATCCCACTAAACAGACAGCATAACCTTTTTTTGATAAATATTGGCTTTCGAATTGCTTTGAGCCGTTTCATCTTTTTTATTCCATGATCTCTTTCTCGTCCCCAGTGATGATTCGCTTAAAAAATGGATCATTTTCCTGACGTTTGAGAAGGAAATCATAGACGTCAACGCGACGACACAAATTTCTTTACGTAAGAACATGAAAAACCCATATGTCGAGCTTTGAGATTAAACCTAGGTGTTTCAAATGATCATGAATGGTCCAAGTCGATAAATTTAATCTCTCAGCGATCTCACGAGTTGTTAGTTGCATCAATTAATGCCTTTATTGTGTTTTCATCAGCTTCAACTGGCCTTCCAGAACATGGTGCATTTTCAGTATCAAAATTTCAGGATTAAAATTTTGCAAACCAGTTTTAGCACTAGTGTTCTGTCAATACATTTTCTCCCTACACATCGAATATTTTTTTTCTTGCTTGAAGAGCATTTTTACCTTTTTGATAGTAAGAAATGAAATATGCTGAAAATGTTGCTTTTCACATTCCACAATTGAAAGGGTAATTTTGATTATTATGAAACAATTTTTTTGTTATTTACGAATTATATTTATTTTAAAGGAGCTTGGATTTGATTTCACTAGATATTTAAAATACTTAAATAATTCAGACTAAACGTATTAAAAACAATAACAAAATTATGCGTAATTTTTTTATATATTATTTTTAGGACAAGCCAAAAAGATTGTTTTTATGTATTTATTTGAAAAAGATTTTAGGTGTCGTTGTATGCTAAGCAAACATATGGCCAGTAAACTAGAATTCTATAAAAGAATCATAGTATTTTAAAAGGTTTCCGTTTCAAGCTTAGCTCTGTCGCTTTTTAATTAAATATAAAACAGATTTGTTATTTTTTACAAGGGTTGGCACTAGTTTATTATGAAAAATAAAGTTATAATTTATTATTATTCATCTTAAAAATAAGTTATTAATAATACAAGACATTAAAACCTAATTAAAAAGGGATCAACATATTCATATTACCTAGCCCTGCGGATAGAACACCCCTAGTTTATGATTTTTCTCAAATAAATCTTTTAATATAAATCCTACACGTCACAAAATTGTATATTTATTTTATATATCAAAATATCGATTAAATTATGAAGCATATCATGAATTATATTCTATTATTTTTATTCTTAGTATAACCAATTTTTAAACAAATATCAATACATTGAAATGCTTTGGTCTTTTAGAGACCCCCTTTGGACGTCGTTGTTCTTTAAAGCCGCCGTTATGGATGGGTTAACCGAATTCTCATCATTTTTCAGGAACATGCGTCAGTGAGTTACCTAATATCAATAAAGTTAAACCGATAATGATGATTTTTTTGATACCAGCTTCTTTAATAATCAATCGATTTTATATTTTTTTATTAGTTAATACATTTTAATAAGTTATTCAAGTTAAATAAGATTCAGATAGGACTAAAAGTACCCGATCGGACCGAGAAGTTTAATAATAAAAATATCTATAGGTTTAAATATATTATCGATTTTTTTCACTATAATCTAATTTTAAAAAAAATTTTCTGCTAAGGAAACAAGCAGAGCATATAGAATTTCTCGGCGAGCACAATTTTAAAATTAAATTAAATTTGATCCACACCACTTACTTGTACCAAAGCGCATAGCTCGAGGAGATCCTTGCTCAAAGAGTATCAGTTTCAATTACACCCATTCTGTTTGTGTACTCGGGGACCGGGACTCCATGTTCCCTCGTTCCCACACAATATCCATGTAGCATAGATGTCTAACTATCATATAACCCTATTTTTACATTAAACAAGCACACTCACGTTTAATGTATCATCAACGGATGCTGCACATATCTCTGAAAGTAAAGTGTATATGTAGGATGGAATCGAACGATTTGGAAGTCCATTACATTGGATTAGGTCCTATTATTGGATACGTATCGTATTTCATACTTCCATTACCGTCGTGTCTGAACGTATCAGTGCAAATCAAACCAAGTGAATCGATAGTATTAATAGCTAACGCTATTTCCATTAATTATTCTCGGAACGCAGAGCTTAAAATATATAATGAAATCCTTATCTAATATGTAAGATATAAATTCAATTATTTTTCTAGAAAAATTGAATAGAGGTTTTATAACATTTTTTATTAATTTAGAAACACAGCTTAAGAAGATAATAATTGCTTTAAAAGCTTAGGAATGCTCATAACCTTAATTCTTCATTGATGAAGAAAAACTGTCTTTGTAAAACTTCATTGAAAAACTAAAGGATGTGGTAATTACAATCACGCCACTGATAATCGCAGCAAAGGAAAACATATTCCAGTCCTTGTAATGTCTGGTATTGTTATGAGAATAAAGTATACTTTTTTCTCATAACAATACCAGACATTACAAGTAAACTGAACAGAAATGAAATATGCCACAAAACTCTGGAAAGAAATACACAATAAGAAGGATTTCATGGAAAGATATTTTCTCCTTTAAAATCTCGTCTACCATAAAAAGAGTTCCTTCTGATCTTATTAAGTGAAATTTATTTCAACTAAGAATATATTAATAATTGATGTACTATTCGTAATAGCTTGTAGGACACAATATTTTTTAGATTGTCGAGCAAACGTAGTATTGAGAGCAAATGGTATCAGGATAATTGATTTTTTAAGAAGTTTTGTGTGACCCTGGTCAACGAATAGTGGGGATAGGAGTTGAAGATCATCTCACAATAAGTAAAAAAATATAAATTATAAGGAAATCATTTGAATTCATTCAAAAGTTGGCAGGAATCCATAATACTATATTTAATCAAAACAAATATATAAAAATATTACTAAATAAATGTGTTCTTATACAGATTTTGAGAAAAAAGTATATTTTATTTTATATATTCCTAGGAAATATTATCAGTTTTCTCTAAAATTTTCAGAATATCTGCGCTATATATTTTGTATTTATTTATTTGATTATAAGAATTAGGATAATTTATGTTGAAAATATTAATTAAAACAGGCTTTTTTATTTAATATAATTATTCATATATATTTCTTAATATATTCTTAAAAAAATATATGTTTAAAAACTAACCATGTGAAAATGTGTAGTAGATACTTATTAATAATTTTATCAATAACTTAAAAAAAATAAAACAAATTAAAGATTAAATTTAAATTAACACACAACTCAAATAATTAAAAATAAGATTAAAAGAAAAAAATATTTTGTGGTCCCTTCTTTATTTTTTAGAACAGTTTGAACCCGAGCTGGCATTGGATATACGTTCTTTATTGTTTCTGCCGTTATCTCTTCATATTAGACCTTTGTTATAAATATTATTACTGATTTTAAATTGGGAGGTTTCTCTTCATTGTTTTCATAATGTGCCATAAATTTTCTATGGAGTTTAAATCAGAACTAAAGCCTGGCCACAAAAATGTTGAAATATCAAGTTTTTATATAAAAACTTTGACCTGTGAAAATGAGAGAGAGAAATGTTAGATGTGTTTTCTCTAAACTAATGTTAATGGTTAAACTATTAAGATTAAAAACTTTTACCGTTTTAGCCCGTTGGCATAGTGCAGGAAGATGCAGTCGTTTATATAAGATAGATAGTTTTTTCGTCGTAGATGAATGCCATATTATGGCCTGATTTTTTCCGCTTTAGTCCTGTATCTTTTTGAGCTTTACAGACCCATTGTTTTGGAATTTATTTATAAATCTACTTACTACAGATTGACTAATCACCACTGATTTTTATATTTCTTGTAAAAGGTCACAATTTTTGTTTTTGCAAATGGCTACATTTCTTCCAACACTATATCCCAATATTTACAACTACTTCTAGTAAAGTAATTATTTAAAATAGTACTTTATATAAAAAAAATCACACACTTTAAAATTTTACCTGAAAACTAAGAAACAGTACCTTTTATTGTTACTGTAATTGTTATTCAGAGATGGAACTTGATAAATGGTCAACTCTTAATGCTGTGTTATTTTTGTAAGTGCAACCAACTATATAAATTTAAGGCATATGAAAGTGTTAAAAAAATATATTTAAACAAGCTTTTTCGGTTAAAAAAATGGAAATTTTGTTAATAAATATTAAAAGGTTGAATATTAAATTTAAAAAAAATCAGGAATCATCCCGTAGTCGATAAATGACTGAATCATATTGTTGGCCATTGACAGGTTCAATGTTCTCGTGATTATGACCCATACAACAATGATTCGCAATTTAGTGGACATGCATCTATTATTAATAAGTTTTTTTCACCATTCATAGTGCTCCATCTGAATCGATCCCGCTGATCTTTAAAACTGGTTATCGATCTTATCAATTATTTTTCGGCGCTCATTACATTTATGTCCAATTTCACGCTCAATATTACAGTTCATGCTTATAAATGAATCAGTATAAGTAATTGTGTTTGGGCACGGTAAATTTGAATACATTTTTGAGCCACCTAATAGCTAAATAACCTGCAATAAATGTCAAAAATATTGGCGAATTAACCGTTGTGGCAAACAATAAACGCCGGCGTTAATTGACATGGGCCAGATTTATGCGAATTTCGCATGCACAGTGCACAGACGAAAGTAATACGAGCTGTGCGAACAATTGCGAATTGGAAATCAATTAATCGTGGGACGGATACCAGATGCGACCGATGTCTTTGTAATTCGAACGGATAGGCAGGCTATTGCATTTAGGGTCCGCGGTCGGTTCGGGGGCCGGGTACACGAGACTTGTCGCCGTGTAATTTGAACGCGGACCCCCGCCTCACACCACTGATATAAAAATATATTCTAATATATCGATTCAGATGAATTGTATAATAACTTTGAACTTAATTAGAGTCGTATTATATTCTCGGGACAGAATAAAGCCGTACGTTTCCAGTTTATTATTTTCATAAAATATGGCTCAACTTATCGACACAACAAAAACAATTAGGGATCTCCCCCTAATTTATCTTAAATTAGGGCTGAAGAAATCCGCGCCTCGGTATACAAAAGTATACAACAGATGTTGCCAACTTTAAATTAATATCGTCACATATTTTCGGAATAAAAGGGTTGACAATCTGTTCGACTTCTCACCACTACCCCTTCTACCCAATCGTACTCCCTCTACCCATACCCTTCGATCGGGACCCTCGCCGTGATAGAAATCTATACTGTTAGCAAGATTACTACTCCTGTCTGTAATTTATATTGTATTCCTAGAATTGCAGAGTGTGCAAAATTTCATTAACTTTTAATTAAATAATTTTCTAGCTCTAATAAACTATTATCAAACGCGATTAACAATTTAATTATTCTATTATTCTAAGCTTTGAACAAGTTTCGGCAATCTCTTTCATTATCAATGTAATACAGCTTTCCTTTGCAGGTTGACAATGGTGTGATTTTAGATAAGATTCCATATTTAATGTATTATTAATCAAATGATTAAATCTTTGTAAAAAATATTCTGATAAAATAAGTTATATAAAAAGTTTACCGAATAATTTGATAAATGATGATACGATTTTTCCAAATCTGTATTTATTTTCATAGCGTAGCAGTTCACAGCTCAGATCGTAGAATTCCCATTAGACCCGACATTATTTTGCAACATTTCTCAGTTCAATTTTCCGTCTACATTTCATCGCTCACTCATGGCCGATCAAAGTAAAAAAAAAGCGAAAAAACGTACGAACGATTGAGCGAACAGATCTATTCCATCAACCACGTATCAAATTTTATTTTCATTATACCTCTCCGCTAGAAAAGGATTTCGACCGCATTTTTCACCGGTTTTTCCGGAAACGCCGTTTCCCGGGGCCCAGATTTTTTCCGTTGCCGGAGCCGAAAATGGTATAATACGAATTTATTTATAACCCATATTTGGTCATCGGGCCGAATCAATAAACCGAGAGCAATAACCCAAGGGTCTGCACAGGGAGTAACAAGCCAGAGCCGCCAATATGTAATAATGCCATGGGCCATTGCATTTTGACTTGGGAAGAAGTGGGAAGGACTAGTGCCCCCGGTATTATTATTACACTTGGCGCCATCATGTGGAAATCATTATGATTCACGGCTCTCATATATGGCAGACCCTTTAAATATTACTTGGGCCTGAATGATCTTTCGGTTATTGACTTTCATTTGGAATTGTGCTTGTGCTGTGGATCGGTCAGCGTCGAGTTTCGAGCACGAGGACTGTTATGTCGTCTGGAAAATGATCCGGGCAGAGTATTCAAATTTCTGTTGTGCGTATGATAAAATTTGTTTTATTCGCATTGAGTGTTTGGGACCCTGTTAAATTCATATTTTCCGGAAAACCGTGCTATCTAATGAAACATGACATAAAATGCTATGGACCACGAGCAATTATTTGCTTCATAACTATTATATACAGAAATAAAAATCCTATTTATCCAGTATTGGAGATTATCATAAACTAAAAATCATTAAAATGATGCTATAAAATAAATTATTTTAAAAAATGGATAATAAATAAAAGAATATCTTCAATGGAGAATGAAAAATTAAATCATATAAATCACATTTGTTGAGAAAATAGGTGTTTTTTTTAAATAGTATCGCAAAAGTTTTTTTATAAGGGCTTGAAATAGAATTACAAAATCTTTTATGAAAATTACTCTGGTGCAAATCACGATTTTTTTCCCCAGAAGCATCTATATTAGCTTTAGGTAAACTAGAAATTGATAAAAGTACTATAGTCTTGATCATCATCATATTCATCTATATAAAAAAGTTATTCATCGATCGTCATCATCTCTGTTAGTTATCTTAAAAAATCTTTCGAAACTTGTAGGTAATCATTTGTTAACAGCATTTGTAGATTTCTAATACTAAAAACCAAAAAAAAATATTAAATAAAATTAACAACAATAAAATAATTGATGAGCAGCACGTAGCTCAAAGAAGTTGTGAGTGATCATGACTGCACCGAGTTGCAGCGCGACACGGCGCTTAGCAGCGAGACCCTCCCCCCCGCATCCCGCTACCGGCCCTCATCCGTCAAATACACGACGCCGGCAGCACTGAAAAGCAGGCAGCGTCATTGCTCTATACAGCGCGTATATATATTTTTGTATACATATTACATAATTAACATTATTGAAATTCTACACTGCGTATTAAACATTATACAAATTCAATACACATATATATGAATATATAACAATATATTTTTCCTAAGTTCGCATGGGTATGCTGCAGCTCTGCAGAGAATATAAACGAAACTTTTTTGCATATCCCATGATAAGCTGATAATGATTACTAATATAAATAAATATACAATATTATTGAGTGATCAATTATATTTCTGCAAAAATAACAATTATTTGCAAACACGTGTTAATGTTGCAAGGAAATGATTTTAACTAAAAAAAGTGTCTTTATACACCTCTAATGATACCATAGACAAATACTTCATAAACAATTGACTTATAGCAATATTTACATCTCCGTAACAAAATTATGGCACTACCATAAATAAAGGTAGTAATTTCTGAGCTAGAATAATATAATATAACATTACTATACAAAAATGTATATCGATATTTTATTCTTAATTCATATTTTCGGATTAAAAGTCTACACAGAAGCTTAGTAGCCAAATATAAAAATAACTAAACAGTTTTTCAAACATTTTTGCCTTTTGAGGTAATTCAAGGAAGTGTCTCATAATCTACCTCAACAATAACAATATTTAGAAGCGTAGAATAATAAAATATCAGTTTTTAGGATTATTTTACGACTATAATCGTATAACTTATGACTATGAGCAAAAAAATGGTAAGATTCTGAGAAGAATACAATGATTTTCTAGCAGATAACATTTTATATATTTGTTATTCAGAGATATTTTATTTAATATTTCTTTAAATATTATATTTTCATTAAAATATATTATAATTTTTCAGATAATAATGCAGTGCTAGATTTTTCATTATACATCTTCAAATCTTATATCGTATCACAAATATAAGTGCAACTAAATGTAGATAAATAAAACAGCATATATTATTTATTATAAAAAAATCTTGCATTCAACTTTCGTCATATTGTTACTTATTAATTCAAATTAAAAGGTTTCTTAAATTTAAAGTAAAAAAAGATTAAAACTTAATCTAGCTGCAAAAGACGTTGCTTACCCTGTGACTTGTATTTTAAAATAGTTCTTATCAATAAAAAAGATAGCACTTACGTAAAATATAAATAAATAACTAGGTATTTTTATAAAACAAATTATATTTGTGATTTATTTCTAATAACCACGTTTTAATATTCCCTCCATACAAACTTTCAAAATCATCCCCTTACCTCCCATCTTGATTACCACACTGTGCATTAAAACAGCTGAATAATTAATTAACATCCAGAGGCCAGACTCTGCCAGGCCCTCGCTGTTATAACATAAGGGAGAGGGCAAAGTTGCACACGGAAACTTTATAGAAACAATAACATCAGAGTATCGGGATCGTTATTGAACCATGCTCGGTTTAATGTTTTCTTACCTAAGTTTTTATTACGACAAGCATGGACCAGCCTGAGACGCCATTCTGTTACTTTATGATAATTCCTGGTTCTACTCGGCTACCAGATAAGCATTAGTAGTCAATGGCTCGCAGATGAATTATTGAAAGTGCTCTCTAATGCTTTTTTTTACTTAGTTTTACATAGCCCCCCCTTTCCTATCGATGGAAACATACGGTTTCAGGGCTATAGAGATGTAATAGCGCGAAAAAAATGCGATCAAATTGGTATCCAGGGGTTGTAATGGCATTGGAAGGCTGTTGCTTCATTGAGAATCTTTTATATAGTAGATTAACATTTAGGATAATTAACAATAAATCAAAGTATTCGTGAATATGAATCGCTTATCTTTGTATTATATGTGAAATATGTAGGTTCAACTCCAGCCCCATTTTCCGATCACCGATTCATACCATGCCGCTACCTGTATTAGTATGCCGATTGTACTCTGACTTATATTACTCGCTGAAAATTCCCGAGCACAATACTTATTTATATACTTTTCACGGGGAAAATACGCAATTTTTCCGATGGCAAATGGAGCGGATGAAAAGTTGGACCAAGTCTTGGGCCGTCCCATTTACCCGGTTGGCGTTATATGATCTGTGTCACCTCATGCATGCATTTATGTCCCCGGGGAGGGAAAACTTTTGCACCGGGAAATTAAATTATTGCCCATCGCAAACTATTAAGTATGGCGAGAAGACTGGAAAAATTTCCGGAAGAAAAGATTTGCGAAACACGGTCCGCGAGCAGCTCATAATCTCGTCCTGCTCTTGCACATACCAAGTTTCAGCGGGGACTGAAAAAAAGGCGGAAGAGCTCCGACGGAAACTATATTTAATTCATGAATTAGTTATGGCTCATTGAGCGTTGCTGAGGTATACACAATTTGGAAAATAGGAAAAGTTGCGCATGTGACTTTTTTAGTAATATTAAATTAGTTCATTGCAGAGTTTTCCGGATTTATTATATGTTTATTGCATTTTTAACCTTATAAAAATAAATTTAATCTCCAATGCGATCGTGGAAAAATAGATTTTCAAGAAATTATTCTAGAATTAAATAAATAAAACCAGATTCCTTCTAAATAGCTTACATACAGTATATTTATATTTACATGAACATAAATATTTGTTACTTATGTACAGAGTATACGAGTATTTTAATTTTTTGTATCCTCATTATACTTTTTATCTCAATAATAATAAATACAATCTATTTATTTATAATAGAGCATGATTCTACGTCTTAAAAGGTTTACGCCTCTATCTTTCACAGTATGATAACTTTCACGTAACATATGATAAGTATCTTCCTTGCTAGGCTAAGAATATTACTGAAAAGATTTTTCTTGTCGTCATAAAAGCGTTATATTGTAAATTATCTAATTAATGAATGGACTGAAAAATGTGAGTTTAGCTTTGCTTGATAATGACATAACAATAATTTTCTTTGAATTTGTTTCAGTTTTATGAATCAAAATTTTATGTAGACATAATTGTTTTAAAACTGATGCTGTAACAGGATTGGAAAAGTTATATTATAAAATAATTAACCATTTATTTATTTTGTTATGTAATAATAATTTGGCATCAGATGCTGTAAGCTTCATTCATAAATTCTAGTCTAAAAATTTTAATTAATTTTATCAAAGCATAAAAAATATTAATATTAATTATATAATTAATACTAGTAAAGCATATCCTGAGTATTGTTCGTTGCAACAATGCCGACAATCACCTGATTTTCCGGAACCTTGAAACGCCTCGGCGACGACAACTGCCAATTTATTAAATTCTAATTGAATTCGGCTACGAATCCCGAAAACGAGTTAATTTCACACAGCTTCCCCCTCTTCCGCCCCACACCCCCCTCGCCATTCTTCCCATGGGATGCTATAAATTTAATTCGGCAATGACGTCTGCCGAATAAGAAACAAAACAAGAGGCGCCGCGGCGCTCATCGCGATAGGGCGTCCCCGTCTACTCCGACCGGAAGCGACTTCCGGAACGACTTAATTCAATTGTGACGACTCGCGCCAACAAATGTCGTCTCGCCGCAAATTAAAATCGAATTAGGCCAAATTGTCGACGTTTTTCAGCAATGCTGCTAAGACGCGCGTCACGTCGGAAAAATTGCGCGGTTCGGGCGTCGGAGTGATATCCACACCCCGGCTGATTAAATTATCCGCGTTTACTAAGAATTTTCAGTGAAAACGGCTGAAACGAGATGTATAATGGTCGCCGTTTTCAGTTTGCAATGTGTCGTAACTCTAAGTGAGTGGCTAATAGAATTAAAGTCCCAATTTGCAACATCCTTTATTGAAACTTTTCATTATGAAACACTAATTGCACGTATTTATGATAAATAGTTTAAATGGATAGAATCGAGACAGAGTCTGTCGGAAAAATAGTCCTTACCTGAAAAATACAACAGCATATTGTATTTAAGATATCGACTTTCGATCACTTCGACATAATAAAAAAACAGTTATTGTCAAATATGCACAGTGTGCGTCAAAATATGTTGCAGTCGATTGCATTTAACATTTTGATTACAACCTATAATTATTTTTGAAAAAAAATAATT